>VWYH01009953.1:77353-132560 GCA_013399365.1 Pampusana beccarii
AAACTGGAACACACGAGGTTCCATTTAAATTTGAGAAGAAACTTCGTCATAGTGAGGGTGGCAGAGCCTGGCCCAGGCTGCCCAGGGAGGTTGTGGAGTCTCCTTCTGTGCAGACATTCAAACCCGCCTGGACACCTTCTGTGTAACCTCATCTGGGTGTTCCTGCTCCGGCGGGGGGATTGGACCAGATGATCTTTCGAGGTCCCTTCCAATCCCTGACATTCTGTGATTCTGTGAGAAGAAAATCGTGTACAGGGAGATGCTCCTGTGGATACTGTCTTCTAGCACACCAGCTCTGTTGCGCCTGGTAGCAGCGGGGTAGGCTGGCATTTCTCAAAGTGTACGTTCCAGCTCCTGGTGGTGGTGGTGGTGAAGGAGAATGAGTGGTGCTGGAGCTGGCCCAAAAAGCGTTAGAAACCGCTTTGTTAGCTGCACAGCAGCCCTTCCCGAGCCGTGCTCGTTGCTGGGAACTGCAGCCGAGTCCTGGCTTCCTCCTTGGCAGAGCTGCCCGCTGTTGCCTTGGAGAGCGGCACCAAGAGGAACGAGCCCGGAGAGGGAGCGGGGCTGGGTGGCTGGTTGAAGTTCCTTCTGGCCCAGCGTTTCTGCGGTCCTTGCCTCCAGGTTTTGGCATGGCCTGTGCTCCGTCAGTCCTGCTGAGGCCGGGCGTCCCAACACCTCCTGCCGTTCTGAGTCCAAGTTTCCGACATCGCTGCATTGCACTTGGTTTTTCGGCTCTTGGGAGTAGTTTGGTTGACCACAAATTGGTCATTCTGTGCTGTGATGCAAGATGATGATTTCCTCCCCTGCGGATGTTAAACCAGATACCCCTGCCGTCTGACGGTGATGTTACTCGGCTGGTGTTTGCAGCTGGTGGGAATGCTCTGGAGCCGCGCGAGCCTAGATGACTCGAGCTGATACCTCTGATTAAATGCTAAATGCGTGGTCTGTTTTGCCCTACCAGCTGTACCTCTTAGGGAAACGAGGGGTTTTACTGCAAGAAGAAAGGAGGATCTTCTGGTATTGGTCGGCTGATAATAAGAACACATAGCATCAAAGCTGAAATAGTGTGCGCTGGGTTCTGAAATCACAGGAGGATATAAAAGTGCCTTGAAGAGGAAGATTGTAGATAGGCAGATCTGGATACGCCTCGTCTTTTGTTGTAGGCTGCAGAGCTTTCCTCTGTGGTTTGCAGGGTTCCCGTCCCTGCCCAGCGCAGAGCACAGCGTCTGTGCGGGCTTAGAGGATGCGGCTGTGAGCCATGCTAGGAAAATCTAGGCTTCGGTTCTAGCTTAGTTGATGCTACAATTTGCGTGGAAAAAAAAAAAAGCTTGCTATGCTTGCTTGTGACATGTGTGACATGCTGGCGCTGAATGTGACTGGTGTTGATCCAGGCTGCTTAAAAAATAAAAGCAGCATGGTAATTTCTCTTAAAAAGGGTACAGAGAAAGTGAAGAAGAAAACAAGCAACTTGCTATTCGTTGCTTTTTCAAGGCTAACAGGCTGGGGCTTACACTGGGAAGAAGTCAAATCCCCAGGCAGTTCCTACACACCACATAATATCAAAATAACCACATAATATCGGAAGGAGTGACCACCAAATGAAGTTTGCTGGACGGCGAGCTTGTGGCAGGGCTGGCATGGCAGGGCTGCTTGATGGTGGAGCTTCAGAGCTCCTCAGCACGGTCAGTCCAGTGGCGCTGGCGTCTTGTGGACGTGCCTTTGGGCACATAGAAAACCCACCTTCTGCAGGATGCAGCAGGTGATTTGGGCAATGCTGAAGGTTTTATTTTCTCAAATGCTCAGAAGGGGCAGTGCGAAGTTGAAACACTGCGGGTGACCTTTTTTTCCCTATGTCTCTTTCCAAGTCTGTACTTCTGGAGCATGCAGAATGATGTCTCTGGGCCTGCAGTGTTCATTCCTTGGTTCTTTTCTGCTCACTTTGCTTTAGCTTCTTGCTTCACCAACTCCCCAATGGATTTTGCATGAGAGTTGCTTCTGTTATGTTTCCCACCTGTTACCTTCCTCCGTGCACTGTTATTTCCCAGAAATGAGAGCAAAGGAGAATAAAGAAAGGTGGGAAAGCACTGCTTCCCTCCGTGGAGGGCACCGAGCCTGGTTCTGAGGAGGTGACGTGTGGCTGGAGGGATTTCTGAGGAGGTGGTGGCTGGCTGGAGGGGAGCGTGCCGGCCTTGAGATGCAGGGCAGGCTCACTTGCAGTGATGCTGTGGGGAGCCTGTATCCTGCTGCTCACTCGTTTTCATGCATGGGCATGCTCTTTGCTAGCATCACCCTTGCCCTGCATTTTCAGGTGTTCTCTGTGCAGTAACACTTGTGTCATATTTAAAAAAATTAAAAAAACAAAGGAGTAGAAGGGGATGTGAGGCTTCTGGGTTGGGTCGCTGCCTATTCCTGACCAGCATGGGAAGGAGAAAATCCTGCAGAGTTGCAGCAACTGAGTCCTGCTGCCCGCAGCTCTGCCTGCAGCCCTGCCTGCAGTCGGCCGGGGCCCTGCAGCAGCACCGGCTCCAGGTCTGTGCACAACGTGGCTCTGCCTAATGCACCAGTCCCGCTCTGGGTGCTCACATGGGGACCTGTCTTGGGAGCATCTCTGGAGGATGGGGTCGTGATGCCGCAGCATGCTGCAGTGCTTTTATTAATTAATTCATGGGATGGTCCTGATCAGTCTGTCTACTGAAATCTCTGGCCACGTGCAGCATGTCCGCCCGGCTCTTCTAACTGTTGGCATTTGT
This sequence comes from Pampusana beccarii, assembly GCA_013399365.1. NCBI lineage: Eukaryota > Metazoa > Chordata > Aves > Columbiformes > Columbidae > Pampusana > Pampusana beccarii. The sequence goes on from VWYH01009953.1 coordinate 80,104, forward strand.
TGCTGGCTCCTCTGAGCCGTTGGTGCATTTTAGCTCCTCTCTGGTGCTCCCTGTGTTTTCACTCCCTCCATCTGTAGATTTGCACCCCTAAATGTTTATTATCAGCACGTTTTATTAGGGCTCCCGCTGGCGTTGTGTGCTCTTTCTCTCTCTGCTTGAACTTGGTGAATCTTGGAAGAATCTGCTCATGCTTGGTCCAGGGTAGACCCTGCATCTGTCCTTCCACCTTCCCGTGTCTAATGGACAGACAGACATGCTAGGGGAGAGAAGCTGGGGGTGAGTGGGTTTCCCTCTCCTCATCGTCCTCCTCCTGCACTGCAGATGGAGAAGAGCCATCACGGTTTTGCTGCTGGCCAGCCCTGGGCTGATGGCATTGGTGGTGATGGGGCACATGAGCCTCAGGAAGCGCTTGGAGCCACCATGGCCAAAGAGCTCTCGAGCTCTTTGGGGGAAAATGGTGGTTAAAGCAGCACATTCTTATTTGATAGAGGTGGAAGAGGGGATCTTGTGTTAACTGAGAAAAGGTTCAGTTTGGGAATGTGGAAGGGGAAAGGGCCGGTGGCGGTCTGAGACACGTTTCGCAGCCCCCATCTGCGGGTACCAGGTAGCTTTCCCCTGATCTGGGTAGGAAAGCTGCTCAACTGGGGGAAGCATCCATCCTGCTTTGCCACCATCTGTATCACCTCTGCCTGCTCCAAAAATCATTCCCAGAGGCCGATCTGGAGGCATAGGGATGCCAGGAGGAGTAGGATGCAGGACCCTAGAGTGGGACTCATCTGGTACCCGCCGGGAGATGTTTGTGTTGATGCTGCAGGTCGCTTCTCCTGTGAAAGCATCTCTTGGGTGGGTTCAGTGCCCCACCTGGGAGGTACCCACCTGGAGCATCCCCGCTACAGAGAGCTCTGCGCCATCCTCCTGGGATGGATGCTTCTGTCTGCAGGGCTGCCGTGGCTTTGCTTTCATCTGCTCATCTCCTGGCACACTTGCCTGGGGCAAGGCACTGGAACAGGCTGCCCAGAGAGGTTGTGGAGTCTTCTTCTCTGAAGACATTCAAACCTGCCTGGACACATTCCTGTGCAATCTGCTCTGGTGAACCTGCTTTAGCAGGTGGGTTGGATTAGATGATCTCCAGAGGTCCCTTCAACCCCAACCACTCTGTGATGGGTGTGTTGAAAGCAGGGAGCCTCTGCTGGTGACCACCAGATGGTGATGGACCAGGCGGTGCTCTCCACCCCAGCTCCTTCTCCCCCTTGCTGTCCCCAATTTTCCATTCACCTCCCTCCAGCTCTGCAGGGGGGCCGGCAGTGACCGTCCCCGTGGTGAAGCCTTGCCCCCGCGCCTTCCTCCGCTCTTCCACTCTGCTTTTCCCTCCTCCTCCGGCTGCCGGGTTGCTCTAATTGACTTTGGCTCCTGTCCCAGGAACAGCCTCTCAACACACACAAACCAGGAAGGCTAAAATAACACTTTAAAATTGTTAAATAAATAGCGATTGGGCTCTGCTAAATGGGAAACGCAGCTTAATTTGTTAAAGGTTTTTTTGTCCTCCCTCACACGGGGGATTCGGCCGGGCGTGTGTGTATGAAGTGTTTCTTGTAGTTTGTAATCTGCGTGTCGTGGCCCCAAGTGGGCAGGGAAGGGTTATGTGACTCCGGGTTACTAAACACTTACAGTAAAAGTGTAGTCATCCTGAATATCATCCAAAGAGCTTCAGTTTTTTTAATTTTTTGGGGGTTTCTTTTTTACTTTTTCCTCCTCTCTCCCGGCAGGATGCTGCTGCGTCACTTGCATTCTTCACCCCGGCCGCCTCGTTGGGAAGGCAGAAATCCTCCGAGGCAGGCGGTAACTCTTTCCAGGCTGCCAGCAGTGGTCCAGGCTTTCACATCCCGCTCGGTTCCCTCTCCAGGAGCTTTGTGCACAGGGCAAGTGCATCCCTTCTCCCCCAGCCAAGGAGCAGCTACCTGCGTGGGCAGAGGTGCTTGTCTTCCTAAAACTCAAAAAACACTTGTTTCTCTCTTGTGCCTTTTCAGATCTTGAGTAAAACCAGAAAAACAGTTATTGTATGGGAGAGAGTGGGCATGGGAAGCTCCGGATAAGCGTTTGGAAAATACCCAGGGGAAAGCACTGCCAGCAAAGGCTCTGCCAAGTGGGAGCGGGGATTGACTTGGGTATCAAAATGCATGTGTCAGGGTGAGAAACACGCTTCTCGGGAAGGACGTGGGGAACCGGGCGCTTCCCAGCACACACCAGGGAGGTGGTGCTGGGGCTGGTTGTTTTCTGTGCCTCGGTGCTGAACAGGCCATCCTTCCCAGTTTCTGCTTTTTATTCTTTCTGTCGTCTCTCAGAAGATGCTGCCCTGCCCGCCTGCCTATCCAGCTGGGTTTGGTGCATGTCGCCCCGCTGCCCACATGCGGAATATGTTAGCAGATAATTCCCAGGCAGCTCCGAAGGTATCCCAAGCTGCGGTTCATTGGAAAGCAAGATGCTCTCTGAGATAGTGCTGGAAATCGCCTCTGTTAAGCATCAAAAGGCACGCCACTACATAGTTTTATTAAGGGAGTGATACAGAAATCGCTGTCATTGCTGCCAGCAGTGGGGCTCTGTGCTGGGGAGGGCTGGGCAGGGGCGAGTGGCGAAGCACCCGTGGTTTGGCATCCTCACCCCGCAGAGCTGTGCACCGCGGAGCGGGTTCTGCTGCTCCTTGCAAGTCAAAAAAAAAAAAGAATAACAGTAGGTGGGTTTCTTTGTGGGTCATTAATTGTAGAGTCAGCTCTCCCGTGGCTTTCAGAGGGACTGTCCCTGATGAGGACTGGTTCCCATGCCGGCTCTGTGGAGGTGCCAGGGCTCTGTAGAGCGGGAGCGAGCTGTGGTCTGGCCGGGTACCAGGGCTTCTGCACCGTCTGTGCAGGGCTGCAGGGATCCAGCTTTTTGTTTTTTCTGGGTTACACCTTTCCCCCTGCCCTCCTTCCCTCACCTGTGGTGGGGGCGCATGGACCACGCCTGGGCTGGACTTTCTCCATCGCTCCTCGCGGCAGCACCGCGCGTTTGAGTGAGTGATGCGGGTGATGCGCCCCTATGCCGGGACCTGCTGCTCTCTCAGGCTCATCTCCATTTTTTTTTTTAAACACATGTATTATCCCAGTCCACTGTTCTGAATAGTAGAAACTTGTCTGTGTTTTGGGGAACAGTTCTTTCTTATTAATTAGACGAATGGGGAAAAGATAACCTTTACTCCCTGTAGTGGGAATTGCATCAGGCAAAATTTTACATTTCCTTCTTCAGCTCCCCAAAGCTGTTCATCTAAGGATGAGCTGTGGGTCAGAGAGGGGCTTTGCCTTCTTGCCATGCTGGCTGCAAGGACGGGCTGTCTGTCTGTCTGAATGCGTGATGAGAGCAGAGTAAAACTGCAGTCGTGGCCTGAGCAGGGATGCCCAAAATTAACTTCAAAAGGAAAGGAAGGAGTCGTCTGAATACAACCTGCAAGCCTTTAATTCTTTGTGATGGTGATACCCTGAGCCTGGTTATCTCGAGCATCAGTGTTGCTGGAGTGATGGAAGCAGCTGATTCTGTATGGGAAGAGGAAGGCTTGTTAGAAGGTATAATAATCTCTCTTAGATGTTTTAATTTTCCCCTTTTCATCCCAAACTGTAATGCAGAGCTTCCTCCACTTTGAACGGGTCTTTTCATGTTGGCCTGCCTTTCAGATTGGGTGGAATCATGTTTCTTCAATATATAAAATGAATCTGGCAGCCTGGTGTTGTACTTCAGCCTCCCAAAGAGACACGCAAGCATAAAGCAAGAAGATTCACTGCCTACTAAAATGCTTCACTTATTGAAAAAAAAATAATAAAATCCTCTGTGAACATCCTGTTTCAACTGCAATAAAACTCACCGGTCAGCAAACGGTGGATCTCCTGTTCCCATGGAGAGAGGCAGTTGCAGACTTGAGAGCTTGCTGTGGGAAAGGGGAAAAAAAAAATAAATCAAAAAGATCCACTTTTGGTCTCGCAAACAAAGGTTGCCTTGGATTGCAGTCACATGTTGCGGTTCAGCTGATCTTGCTTATGCCAAAAGGGGAAAGATTTCTAGTACTTGCCTGAACCCCACTGAACTGGTTTAGAGAATTAATTAGAAGAAAATTATTCACCTTTTTCTTTTTCCTAGCTTGTTTTCTTTTAGACCTAATTGCCCTGCGTTGACTCTCCAGGTCAGGGTAGTGGGGGGCAGTTGTGACAGGACCACCTTCTTGATAATTTATGGCCACTATGGGAATTTAACTGTGATTTAAAACTGCACCATCAGCAAATGTCTTTTGGCTTTGCCCTGTTGAGGATGAAGGTGACTCTCGGGTACCCAAGTCTGGGATGCTGCTGAGGTGTGTACACCATTCCCAGTGGCTGAGTTGCATCAAGAATATCAGGGCAGAAGCACCTGAAAGAATATTTGGGGGTTAATAGCAAACCCCAGGCACACCAAATGACCTGATAAGCTGGTGCTGTTGGAAACTTTACCGTGCATCTGTGTTCAGTGAATAGTGTTGCCACTTCCCTTGGGCTCATCCCTCTGTCCACGCTGGGAGTAGATGTTCAATATGGTTGGACATCATGTAAAATTAAACAAAATCCACTGCTTTGGCTTCGCAGGTTTGGTGTTTAGGTAGGCATGTACATTACATACATTATGCATGGATTTTTGGGGGTAAAGCCGAACAGGTTTAGCTCTCCTCCTGGGCGGTTTTCTCATGGCTCAGGGCATCTGATCTTTACAAAGCATGTCAGGTCCCTGGGTTTCAGAGGGCGCTTTCTCTGAGGCGCGCAGGCTCACCAGAGCCAGGTATTGAAGTGCTTCCCAGGTTTTTTCCAGCTTGCCCATGTGTGTGCTGGGTCTGGCTGGGTCTGGAGAGCTGCTGAGATCGCAGTCCCTGGGGTGCCGCTGCCCAGCCCGGCTGGGCTCTTGCCTCTGCGGTACCCCAAGTTTCTTTAATTACTGGGGGGAAAAATCAGGTACTCATAAGACTCCCAGCCCTGCTCATTTTGAATGGGCTGGTGTTTATTCTCTTTTTTTTTTTTTTTTTTTTTTTTACCTGAAACATTATGAATTAGGGCTGCTGAATTAAAAAGAAGACGTGAAGATGATTTTTTTTTTTTTAACTTTACAGTCAAAAAGCGTATCTGTGTTTCTTGGGTGAGGCAGAATGAAATACTTGCCACTTCCCGAGTTCCCGTACTCCCTCGTGGCATCGCGTGCTTTGTTCGCAGCACCCTGTGCCGGAGATGAAAAGCTTTGGTGCCTGTTCCCTTCGGGGCAATGTGGATTTCTCCTCGGTTCTAGCAACTGGTTTTATAAATGCCTAAAAAGTGAGGCTTGTACCTTATCTCTTGGGAGATCGTTGATAGATCCATTTCTCAGAAAGATATTTTATTCAGTCCTTTAATGCCGTGCCACTCCCTTCATTCAGATGCCTGGAGTCTTTTATCACGTCTCCTCTTACTCATTGCTTAGCCAAGTTGGGCATATTTAGTTCTTTTAATCTTTCCTCATAACTCAACTGTCTTTAATCATCCTTCTTGATGTCAGAGCGTTTGATGCCTACTTTTACAGAAAACAAGCCTAGTTTTTTTTTTTTTCAGGTGTGTATGAGTTGCTTGGGAAAGGTCCCAGGAGAGCAGCCCGAGCTCCACGGCCGCTTGCCCAGGCTCATGCCTGGATTCCTCAAAAGCTCCCTCGAACGTCTCAGTGTGGGTACCGGGGAAGGTTTCTGGCTCACTTTGTATGCCATCGGACCTGGCACTCTCTGGGATTAATTAACGTGTTCATTTGTTGGATGTGGGCAGCAGCTCCCCACCAGGACATTTCACGGGTTGAATTTCCAGGGGCAGATTTCTCTGGGCATCTGCAGGAGGGTGCAGGTGCCGATGATGTTTATGCAAAACAGACCCATAAAGGTTACCGTAACCTGCATTTGCTTCCCGTACCTGCCAGCAGCAAGAGCAAGGGAGAGGTGTAATTTGCTTCTATGGCCCGGTGATCAGTTGGTTTTAGATGCCTGTGCTGCAGGTCAGGGCAATATTTCTACATTCTGCCAGGGCTGGTGGCCCCCTCTTGCTACTGGTATTGATGCTGTGTTTCCTGAGTAGTTCTTCTATTTTGCACCTGAAAATAGTCATTGACGACTTCTTAAATCAGTTTGAGTGTAAGGATTGCTGCTAGCTGTTACCAAGCTGAGCGCTGCGTCCCTCTAGGACAGGGTCTTCAGACTTGGCTATCTGGAGTTGAGTGCCTCCTTTCCTGCATGGAGATGTCCTGAATTCCCCCCACATGCCTCCTGGAATCCTGTTATTTCAGTGGGAGTCGTTTCAGAAAGCCCAACTTGGTTTTCTTAAAATAGCCAAGCTCGGATGCTGGCTCCAAGGGGTTAAGGCGCCGAATCTCCAAGTTTGCTGGGTCTGGGCCATTGCTGTGCAGCTTGGGGTGGCATCCCTGACATGGACTTTGAATTACAGAGCACTTGGCAGGGAGTTAAAGGAGGGGAAAAGCCTGCCTGTCCCTCCCCCACCTCTGTTCTCTGGGAATGCTTCTCATACTCTCCCAAATTTAGCAGTGCAAATGTGGCTGGGTTAAGTAGGCCGAGTGATGAGGCTATTCTCATGGTAATAAAGGTTCCCTCACCCTGTTCTGCCTCAAGCTCTTGCTGCCGCTGCAGCAGCTGTGTGATATGGGGCTGTGTGACAAATGGCTGTCCCCACAAGGGATCCTGTAGCCTGAGAGGAAAGAGAGGATGGGGATCTAGATGGTGGGAGAAAACACACTGCTGGGTCCACCAGCCAGCAGGGCCCTGGGGCCTGAACAGCAGCCTGATGTTCGTCTGGCTGTCCTGTGCAACCCCCGGGCTGTAACGTGGGGTGTCAGCAAGGCCTGGAGGTCACCCACATCCTCTCTGTGATGCTGCTGGGATGCTCATGGGGCAGGGGCTCTTGGCCAGCGCCGGGTGAGCACCACAAGAAAGCCGTTTCATCATCCCAAGTTCCCTGACACTCCTGGCTGTGTTTGCTCCCGTTACTCTTCAGGAGCGTTTGAGGGATCGCTTTAGAGCTGACAGTGAACATCTCTGGAGGACCTTATCATGCTCACTTTGGTGCCCCGTCCCTGGGTCATCGTGGTTGTTCATCATGGAACAAGCTGTAGGGCTCCTGATGCTTGTGCATTTGCCGCTGCAGAGGAACGTGCTGCTGCATCGGCCACTTGCAAGGGGCTCCTATCCCCTCCCCAATTTATATATATTTTAAAATCGAGAATATGCATATTAAATATATATATATCCGTATTTAAGTAGATATATAACGTGAAGTTTGTAATTAGTTGCTTTCCAGTGCAGCCTTTTTTCGAAGAACCGAGGAACTGAAGCTTTTCAGTTGAAGGGAGGGGATGAAGTTGGACTTGCTGACGTTTCTTTTGTTGTAATGTCATATAGGTCTCGGTTGACTGCAAAAAGGAGAGAGGAGGAGCGTGTGGAAGGGAGGTCAGATCCTGCCAGGGTTTCCTGGAAAATGAGGTGAGTGGTGATGGCTTTCAGCACTTGTAAGCCTGGAGGCACAAGCCCTCCTGGGCTTCCCTGCACCCTTTGGCTGAGACCTCTTCTGTTGAACATCTAGACTTAATTTTTATTATGGGTTTCCCTGTATTTTGCCTCTGCAGGGCTGATGGGAGGATTCTAGACTGCTGATGTGCTTGAGGGTCTCAGAAGGGCTGGAGATTATCTTGGATGTGTTGAGGTCTGTGCATCACACAGGCCTTGTTTTCTGGTTGTATTTGGGCTTCACTGCAAGGGACTTTGCTCTTCTAGATTGGGAGACCTCTGGTGCAATTACCTGCTACTGAACCAGTTCTCCCCCAGCCTCCTTTTACAGTTGCTGGAGGGAAATGGGTATTTGTATGAAGCGCCTGACCCTGACCTGCTGTAGGCATCTGCATGGGTTGAATCATTCCCTACAATACCTGCTTCTCCTACTGTCGGTGTAGCTGGGATGGCTTGTTTGGATGTAGGGTCTGCAATGCCTGTCTGCACCCTAGGACTAGAGTTCAGGGTTCTTACTGGTGGCTTGGGCTGTCCAAACCCGCTGGATGAAAGCTTGGGCCTCTCCTAAGCTGCCCTTAAATTTTCTTCAGGGTTTGGACACAGCTTAAATCTGTGAGCTACTTGTCTGAGCCTGCTCTCAGCATTTATACACCCTGGCTGGCAGCGTAAGTACGTTTCTGAAGGACAGAGTATCATTATCATCAAGACAGTTTCAGTCCAACTGGGTCATCTCATGCTGTGCTGTAGCAGTCCCGGTAAGGACCAGCAAGATCACTCCAGCCCCAGGAGATGCTGCACTGAGACTTGACGAGGCTTCTGGGGCTGCCCACAAACCCCTTTGGAACCAGCCCTGGAGCTGCTCCATCCTCTGACTTCTTGAGTAACGTGGCTTGTGGCTTCTCAGCCGTGAGAAGGTTTGCAGTGCTTTGGAGTGAGGCTCTCTGGGAGCCTGACACCTGTAGCAGGAGCATCCACGTCCCAGTAACTCAGCCGTGGTAGAGCTGCTGGCAGGTGCGGTAACGTGAAGAGCTGAGACCTGCTGTCAGGGCTCTGTTGATGAGCGTCTCCATGGAGAGCTTTTGTGCACTTCGCTGAGTCTCCTGTTGGGGGGAAATTCCCTCCAGGTATCTATCTGTCTTTACTGGGCTGCATCCTCTGCTTCACCTTTTCACCATGAGCTTTTTTTGGGGGTGAGGACTGGGATGTTGTTTTCTGCGTCTGTTTGCAGAGCGCTCAGCATGTGCTGGCTTGTCCGTATTGCAGTGTGGATAAATACTGAGTAGAAAATACTAAAACTTAGGTACATAAGCTGTTGTACCTAAGCAGCTGCAACTCCAGAAGATTTTTGATACACTTCTGTTTTTGCTGATGCCCTCAATATGCTCTCAGAGGTGGAGCCCATTGCCCTGTGTTGTGAAAGAGGGATTGGTGTTGAAGTTGCATCCTCAAGATTGTCACCTTAAATCAAGGAACAAATATAATTTGCTGCAGTATATCACTCTTGTTTAGTTTCAGTGGGCAAGCAGAATGTGTGTTTCTTATATATAGAGTTTCTTCTGCAGTATACTGTAAGCTTTTCTGTGTTAGTAGTCATGGGAGTGTTTTCACTGCAGCCCTGGAGAGAGGAAACGCTCCCTTTTGTAGTGAGGGAAACACTGTCACATGAAATTGTGTGGTCACCGCCTTTTGCCTGAGCCCTGGCCGTGTCCCAGTGGAAGACACATACATCTTCTACCTTCCATCTGTCTACCTTGGGGACCGAAGATGTTGCAGGGACTCATTCGATGCTTCTGCTGCTGTCCTCTTTGCTCTTAGGTCGTGCCTTGATTCTCTATCCAGAGAACAGAGATAAACTGAGTCTTTGGAGTTGTGGTGATGATTGTGTTAAGGACAAGCGGTATAACGGAGGATGCTGTTGCTGTGTCTAAGCAGGGGTGATGTTTTCTGCAGTATCAGTGGTTGCCAGCGAAGAGCCTCATTTTTACTTGGCTGCTGTCTGGCTGTCTGGCTTTTCTGCAGCAAGGTTCACTCCAGCTGGCTTCCCTTCCACATCCCTCCTTTTCTGGAAGGATCTTTGTGCCCGGCTGACACCTCAGACGTCAGTGAGAGTGTTTGGACTCAGATATGTGGAGCCACAGAGCCTGTGACCTGGTGCTAGAATCTCTGCTCTCCTTGGGTTTGGTTTGCTGGGATGCTTTGGGATTCTGTTAAGCAGGAGAATGTGTTCATCTCCATTTTGACCAAGATAAAATGACCAGCCTGCCTTAAGCAAGGAGAGCTTCACAAGTCTCAGTGAAACGGGCTAAATATTCAGAAAGGGTGTGAATTGGGGGTGGGTGGAGAAGGTTTTTTATCTGCTTCCCGGCAGCTAAAAGCAGGTGTTCAGTCAACTGGGAGTTGCCCTAAAGGCAGAGAATAAGGATGCAAATGACCTGCGAAACATAAAAGGAACCGTCTGAGTGCCCCTTTCTGCCACTAACAAAGTTTACCTCCACCCTGGGTAATTTGCATGACTCAAGTTGATCAGCCCTGAGAAAAGGCAGTTGGGTCCAACATGGCAAGGTGACTGTCAAGCCTAAGGGTCTTGCAGAGAGGCAAAACCAGGGCAAAGCCCAGAGGCCAGGCCAGGGGATATGTTCGCTAAAGAAACATGGAAGGATGGGCTTGGTCATAGGGTGAGCAGGATACTGAGGCATGGGCAGCATTTTTGGCAGTGAGTAATGGCTAAGGGTGCCCAGCTGGCACTTGCCATGTCCCTGCAATGAAGCTTCCTCCAGTTTTCGCCGTGGTTCAGCTAAACCAGCGCTGATCCCTGGTACAGGATGGTATATAACAGCTTAAAACCTTCTTTGGTCAATGCCATCTGAAGAGCGCTGGGTGAGCAGAGCTTCTTGAGTTGCTGCCCGTTAGACTGTTGCAAGTGTGACATTAGACCGGTTAGTCTAAACCTACCTGGAAGGGCTTTTAGGCTGTGCTTTGCCTCACGTTTGATGCGGTAGCAGTACAGGAATCCAGGCAGTTGCTGCAGCTCAAGGGGTGACTGGTTAAGCGGTGGCATCGCTTAGACCAAAACCGCTGTGGATTTAGGACCTGTCCTGCCCAGCGTGGCGATGCTGAGTGCGCCGGGGAGCAGTCCTGAGCTGTTGCTCTTTGCGCCCTGCCCCGATTCTGCTGGGATTAATTTTACACCCAGCCTGGGCTTAGCATCCAGTGGGGGCTTTTAATGAAGCCATTTTTTTTTGCTGTGATTTGGACCTGCACATGTGTCCCATCAGGCGTTGTCAGCTCAGCCGTGGTCACAGATGGCCAGTCCACCCGTCTCTCGCCTGTGTTATCCTGCAGTGTGACATGTCCCTCTTCAGTTCATTGATAGTCTCACTAGTTTTCCTTATTTTAATGACCGCTCCCACAGCCTCCCCTCGGCCAAAGCCAAGACACTGACTATTTCACCATAAGCATCTAATGCTTATCTGTTTTCTAGGCCGCTCCTCCCACTTTCTGATTTCACTTATTATGTGCAGGATGTGATGATAAAAATCTGTTTGAGCTGTCTCCTCTTTCAGGGCTTTTTACTTCTTTAAAGCAGTGTGGGGTGGTGAGCGTGTGCGTGGCTGCGGGGATGGGGAGGTGGGGAGGGAGCCCCGCGCTCTCTGCAGGCTCCATCCTCATCCGTGTGAGCACCCAGATGTTTCATCCAAGGTTTCGAGGCATTACATCCCCTCAGAGCCATTGCAATAAATCTGGAAAAAATAAATGGTGATGTTGCTCAGGCCGGTCTTCCCTCAGCTTATGGCGTTCTCCTCTTCCAAGATTCAGTTGCTCCTCACCAGCAGCTCCCAGCATCATCTGGGCCAGTGGGTGACTTGCCGTGGTCCGTGGTTACGTGTGCCCGTGCCTAGAGAGAGCTCGGCGTCGGCACGGACTCGTACAGTCGCCTTTCTGAATCACGTTGTCTGTGCGGCCGCGTGGGTCTCGTGTGTTCGTGGGGGGTGTGCAGTAGCAAACTGGATATATTTAGTTAAGCCAGGTGTTTTCTGGCTTTTTTTCAGGTTTTGCATCAATGAGTTGTTCAGTTCTGCTGTTTCCTATTTAAGTTAACGGTGTCTCTGGATGGTTAAATTACACGCATGTAAAAAGCTGTTCGCAGAGGTGGTTTGTGTCATCCGTATGTTTTTATTCAGTGTCCTCTCAACTCCCCCGCACCTTTGCCTTCCTCCCCATGCACAGAGCTGCCCTGACCTTGTTGTCTCCATGGGGCGTGCACTGTGTTTCCTGGGCAGCTTGGGGATATAACAAGGGGAGTTGAGGGAGATCATCCAGACATGGTCTGCAGTGGAGACCTGGGCGGGAGGCAGGGAAGCCCCAGGAGAGCACCCTGGCCATCAGCATCTCCTACAACACAGCAGGACCCAAGGGAAAGAAGCCCCCGACGTGGTGGTTGGGAGGGACCTTGTGAGGTTGGGAAGGACCATGTGAGGTCTGTGGTGCCACCAGCATCAGGAGGAGGGCACCCTCCAGGGGTGATGTCCTCACCTCGCCTGGTGACCACTTTCAACTCTGTGCCACCTTGCTCATAGGAAAGCTTTCCCCAGTGTCCTACACGATCCACAACTTGTGGATGTTGCCCTTTGTTTTATAGCCTGCTGTCTTGGCTGTGATGGGGCGTGTGTTCAAGGGTTTGGAAGGAGGCAGGGAGAGGTCTTTGGGCCACTTGCAGGCAACGAGTGATGGCACAGGTGGGCAGCGGATGCATCTGCAGCATGTCCTGGGGAGACATCTCCTTCGGGAGATGTTGGCCTTGTGTGGATGCTTTTCCTTAATAAATTTGACCCCTTTGCAGAAAACCATGTTCATTTTCTGAATCAGGAAGTTGCATATTGAAAACCAGTATGGAGTAAAAGGGGGCCAAGAAGGACGGATTAAACCTGGGGTGTATTTTGCTAATCTCGGAGTGCTCTGGGCGTAATGTATCTTAACGATAATCCCGAGTCATTACTGCCTGCTGTATTGCAACCTGCAGCCAGATCACTATTGGCTTGGAGAAGGTGGCACACTGGCTGGAGCCAAGAGGCTTGAGGGTCCACGTGGATGGGGCTGGTGGGTGCACGGTGCCAATGCACCTTCCTGGAATGGGCAACTCAGAACGGGGCAGTGAAACACACGAACCAAACTGCCTAACGGCTGCGTGTGTTAGGCTTGGATTTTTTCTTTCTTTTGTTCAGGCTTGTTTGCCTGAATTTGTCAACTGGATTCCCAAAACAAGAGGATGTGAGAGATCTTTAACAGCAGTGGATGGAGCAAAGGGTCACTTTTGTGAGAGGGGTTTGTTGCTCCAAGCAGACATGCTGGGAGCTGCTGACTTGGAATGAGATGGGTGGTGGTTTTCCATCTTGTAATTCCTTGTGGTCATGACAGGGAGAGCTGATGTTCCTGCCAGGAATACCTCCTTACTGGTTGCATCCTTCCATGAGAAGGCATCAGATAGACGTTGCGATGAGGATTAACTCAGTAGGCCTTACCTTATAGGTAATGCTTTACAAATTATCTTTTCATGTGAATATTTCCTATGCAGGCATAGTCCCAAAGAGCAGCAAGTTGATGGTTCTGGCTGTTTTATGTTACTCACTCGCAAATGCACTGGTATTTTGGATAAACAGCAGAAGCTGCAACCTTTTTCCTATGCTTTTGCTCGTGGGGATGTCCCTGGTATGGGCAGGGCTGCTGGACAGGTGAGCAAAACCGGGTGGAGATGGGGCAGAATGGGCATTCCTTACATCCAACACTGCCAAGTTGCGTACCATGTAGGTTATCAGGGGAGAGATGTCTCGGTGGTGGGGGAAAATGGGTTGTTGTGCCAAATTGAATTTTCATATTTCTGTAACAGTTATGCTAAAAAATGATTTTAATATTAAGTCCTTGTTTCCCTGAAACAGAGGATAAATATAGAATTTGGAGCTGGTGCCTGTCTGCAGCAATGGATGGGTGACTGCCTTTGAAATAACAGGCTGATCTTGGCTGTGGGGAGCATCTTTGACTCTGCCAGCATGCCAGGGGTTAACGAACACCCTCGGTTTTCTCCTGATGAACCAGTGGGTTAAAGCCTACATTTATACACTCCTGAAATTACATTTGGCGCTTTGAAGGCAATGGCGAGGCTGATGTGGCCCCCTGGTGAAAATGAGTTTGACACCTCTGTGTTAAAGCTTTGAATTTTACTGCTACATGGCCACCACAAACCTTTTTATTTAGGACGCTCCTTTCATGAAACTTCAAATAGCACCCGCGTCGGACTGAAATCGAAATATCCAGGAGAGATTAGGACAAGTTTGCTTGAAGTTTCTCTTGTGGTCACTTGCAGGGAAAAAAAAGAGGAGGTAAGATAAGCAAAGTCAGCACCTCGCTTGGAGCTGCCAGTAGAGCTCCTCTGGGGGAGAGAGGGCTTGGGTTCCCCCATGCCTGTAATTCATCCCTCTTGCCCACAACCAAATTATCCAGCAAAATGGATGGAAAATTTAGGAAAACTTTTTGCTGTAAGCTGAGCTGGGCAAACGATGCTCAGAGCCGCGTTGAGGTCTTGGGCACAGATTTCTCTTTGGAAAGCGCTGGAGAGGGATTTCACCCAAGGTTTTGCCATAAAAGTCCTGATGTCCATAAAGTGTGGGGCAGCACGTGCCTCTTCAGATGCACCGTGCTTGCCCTGGTCTTGGAGGTAGGCCTTAATTTTTGGGTGCAGTGGTTCTGATTATGTTTTGCACTTATTATTGTTTGTTATAAATACTACCTTTGTCTGAATTTGATTAATTATTGTTAAATATTATAGTAGGCTTTATTACAGATTAATACTACTTCATATTTATTAGTCTTACCTTTCTAAAGAGGTTGTTAAATGCTTCCCAGCCCTGGGATGCTCCTGTACCCCCATTGATGCCCTTGAGCATGTTATCCAATTGTGATGGAACTCCCCTAAACCCATTTTCATTCATTTTTAAGCCTCATTTTGCACTGTAAATTGGTATTTTTTTATGAAGTCATTGAGCTAACTACAGTATTATTCTATTCTAATTTATGTGCATTTGACATTTTTGCCTTATCTGGGTTAAGTCTCATGAATGGCGTCCTGGCAGTCCCTGCCAACATGACGTTTTATCTAGTTATTGTTGCATTAGCCTTAAAGAAACGGATTTTGAAAAGTTAATTCTAAGGTTCTGCTGCTTTTTGCCATGTCAGGGATGCGCGATTTTAAGGAGATTGCATTTAGCAGCAGGCTGGCTTAGGCAGCACCCTCGGTAATGCCAAGAAAATAATTTGCTGGAGCTCCCTAACTCATGCAATCCTTGGTTTTTTTTTGTGGGATTTCTCCCATGGATCTTCTGGCTGATTTTTCTCTCATGAGATCTCATTTGATCGTGGTCTGTTGTGGTCTGTGCGGCTCCACACCAAGAATATCCACTGTTTTTGAAATGTGGTCATTACTGTTCAAAATAGGCTTTTTTTCCATGATCTTACAAGATCTCTCCACTTCTCTAATAAGCTGATTTTATCCCTGCTTTGGCATCCATACTCCTTGGTGTTATTTCGGTGTGTACTTTATATATATCTTTATATATAGCTCTGTGCATGTACATGTTACGATATGGGATTTATATACAGCCTTTTCTTGCCGTCGCAGGGAAATCATTCTCACTTCTGTGGTGGGATCTCGGGTGGGATGTGTTGGCACCAACCAGCCCATTGCCAGACCTCTCTGGGACCCATCCCAGTTCGCTTCCCTTCATCCCCGATGACCATCGCTCCACCTGGGCAAGAGAAGACATGGACCATCCAGCACTATTTAAGTTGCCTGTAGGTGAGGGGTACATGGGCTTTGAGGCTGCCAGGTAGGAGCCCCCAAACCTCACGAGTTGCAGTTGCTCGTTGGCCGCGTGTGTTCGGATAGGCATGGGTCCACAAACATGGATATGAGGAAATATGAGGAAATGGCTTTAAAAACAGGGATAGAACTGCCCTGAAAGGGGAGGGGGGTGTGCTGGTTGGTGACCAGGGTGTCACAGGCGTGGGTGAAGGCTGGAGACAGTAGCTGCAGAAGGGGTCGGATGCGTGGTGGTGGTGGGTGAAGGAGGAGATCGGTAGGAGGAACTCTGCACTGGATGGCAAACTTGAAAGGAAAATTCTGGTTTTGATACAGAGATCAGTAATTGCACAGGCTGCTTCCCCCATTGTTTCTTGCACACCTTACTTTGTTAATTTTCTTACTTTGCTTTCCTAGTGTGCCTCTTAGGGTCGTGTACACAGACTTAGTAACTGGGTCGAAGAACTCCCGACAATGCCAATGTGCTTTTGGGGCAGAAAAGGAGCCAAAGTTAACCACGGGGTCATGTCATGAAGGAGAAGTGGAGCCTCGTGGTCAACTCTGACCTGAAGGAACCCTTGGAGCAAAATGCCCGCTTAATGCACCCATCTTTTAGTCCTGCTTGAAGAGCGTGTTCTTGTTGTGTGGACATTCATGGCCTTTTTATGATAGCATCTCTTTAAGCCTGATGGTATCTTCCAAGGAGCTGGAGACCCGATCTGTTGTGACTTTGTCTTCTTTACATATTTGCCTAATGTAAATCATAGTCCACCTGAATTGTGACGGGCTTTGTTGTAGGCAAGTAAAGGTTTCCAAGAAGATCTGGACTTTCTAGATTGTTGACCTGAAAACAGGTGCATAAAAATGCGTGTGGTGCGGACAGGATGGCTTGTTCCTTTGAGACGGCTGGGTTTTTGCTGGGAGGAGGAGACGAGGCTGAAATTATTAGAGATAAATGTGCCATGTACCTTGACTGCCGGTTTTAGGGTTGACAGCTGAGAGGGGCATTACCCCAGAGCAGAGTATCACCACCTCTGACAAGGGTCTTGGTGGGTCTGGTGTGACAGGGAAGCCTGTAAACTGGATTTCGGCTCAATTTTGCATCAGGTTGCTGGGCTGAAGGAAGAGGCAGCTCTTGGTCTAAGGAACACCAGAGCTTGCCGCTGTGGCTCTGATCAGCGTGGTGGTCCTCCGTCCTCTGCTGGGGTTGTTACTGGTGGGTGGATACAAAATACCATTTTTATGCAAAAAAGGAGACCTTACAGTTTGATAGAGGCCTTAAAGGTGGTGAAACATCGAGCCTGAGTTTTCTCACTAAATTTCACCTCCCGTCAGCAAGAGCTCTGAAGATGGAAGGGTTTTGGCAATGTGAAGTTACTGAAGGAGGGAAAACACTCAACATGATTAGCTTTATGTTTGTTCAAGCCATAGGGAGTTTAGGATGGGTCGGTGAGTGTATTGGCGTGAGCAAACCTCCCGAAATCAGTGTGGGTCATATCAGCCAAAGGGGGATTTTCCCAGGTTGGATCTTAGATTCTCCAAGGGAGAAAAGTTGAATGTCATTGTAGCTGCCTCTGCAGGGAGCCTCTGGCTGACACTGTGGCAACAACACTCAGAATTATGTATTATTCCCTTCACAGACGAAGCTAGAACAAGAAAAATGTCTTGTGTCAACCTGGCCTTTGAAATACAAATGAGTAAGACCAGCCTCACTTGTAAATGTCACGGTTTGCTTTGTGCGCTCGCTGTGTCATGTGGTTGCTTTTCTTTCCTGGTTAATGCGTTTCCAGGCTTTTGCTTCAAGTGATGCTTGGACAAAAGGGAAAGGAGAAGAGACTCTCCGTGCTGCGTGGGGAGTCCCACGGGGCTGTTTGCCCACTGGGGAGCTGCGCTGACCCTGGGTCAACTTGAAACACAGGCACTGTGCTCCTGTGAAAGCCCAGCTCATGGTGGAGGTACCTGCAGCTTCATTTGCTTACGCTGGCAAACTTGGGGGTATGGAGTGCAAAGGGACACTGCGCAGCTCTTCAGCTTGACAGCCTTGGGTTTTTTGTATGGTCTGTGTCTTTCTTAGGGTCTTTTTATGTCCATCTGTCAGGCGGTGTGTGCTTACTTGCTGAAACCCATTCCTCCTGTTGTAAAGATGAGTTTTCACAGAATCACAGAGTGTCTGGGGTTGGAAGGGACCTCTGGAGATCATCCAGTCCAACCCCCCTGCTAAAGNTGATGCCCATTGCCCCTCATCCTATCACTGGGCACCACTGAGAAGAGTCTGGTCCCATCCTCTCGACACCCACCCCTGAGGTATTTATAAGCATAAAGAAGATCCCCATCCTGTACTGGACCACCAGTGAGGGGCCATACCCGGCTATCCGGGCAAGCTTGCTGGAAGCCAAAGTGCCATGCTTGCCGCATCACCTTTGGGGTCAGCTCTTTGCTGCCTTGCGCATGATGCAGTGTTGGGGTTTGCACTAACACATGCAGATTCCTTGTGGATTTTTTCCCCTCGAAATTGAATCATGAGGCACATACAGAACCAAGACTGGAATAGGAGATGTTGCTTCTGCAGAGAAGCTGGTTATGGTAACTAATTGTGTTATTTTGGGTTATGCCACGATGGGCTGGCTGGTTTTGATGATGTTTCTGTTCTGTCTGTGATTAACCTGATGGCGACAGTAAAACAAAATAACATTAAAAGTGCATAAAAACCTCAGGATGATATTTTGGATGCCAGAGTATGCTCATCCGCAGAATGTAATTGTTTTAAACTAATTTGATGATTAGTTCAAGCCAGCTTTACAGACTCCTGTGTGAGCAATGGGCATTTCTGTGGAGTTAATCAGAAAGAACTGGAGTTTCTTTTACCATGAGCAAAAATAGCTCTCGGGGAGGACAGTGTGTAACAGCAATGACTGGATCTGTTGACTTAGCCAGAAATACGCAGCCAGTTTTAAAAGAAAAAAAAAAAAAAAAAAGAACAATCATCTGGAAATATCTCACATGCCTCTGAATCTGTGCTGAAAATTACTCTGGAGCTTTACTTGCAGCTGGTGAATAAAGTTGTTGAGAGGAGCAGTGGGAGTGCAGCAGTGCAGGAGATGCTCTCTGGGTTCAGGTGGACCGGAGAAATGCTCGTCCTCCTCATCTCATCTCCTGTGCCCATCTGCAGGGGCTGGGCTGCTCAGCATCCCAGGCTGGGCTTAACCCCACGCCTTTTTGCTTCAGTCTGAGAGAGGAGGAAAGAAGCCTATGGGCAAAAAGTGGAGTCCTGGACCAGTTTTTTGGCTGGTGAGTTTTGCCAGAACAGAGCAGTTTTCTGGGGGTGGCAGAGCCTAGAGAGGGCTCATCCATCCCCGCTTGGGTGCTGCAAGGTTGCAGTTCAGATGCATGTAACCAGCGCTGAACGATGGGTAAAGGAAGTGACCCAGAGGTGCTTGGGTGTTCCGTGAAGGGCTTCCCAGGGTATCCCATCAAACCTGCATAATCCAGCATCTCAGGTCTGGAGATGGACTGTGCTTTCCCCAAATCCTTGCCCACTTGGCAGCAGGTGAGGGCTGGGAGCTGGGGTTTGGCAGGATGTTGGGGTGCTGTATGGTGTGGAGGGGGCAGCTCTCGTATGTGTCCCCTCTGGCTGGTTAATATGCTAGCTTACATTGAATTTTTTTTTCCTTCCTTCTGTTTTCAGCGTTTTAGTTAAAAGCACAAACAGCCTGGCGTTGTGTAACAGGCTGCTGGGGCTGTTGCTCATCCCCACGATGCTCAACCGCGGAGGATACACGCAGGAGCTGATGCTCCGGCCCTGCGCCTGGGTCCCTCCCCGTGCATGACTGTGGTTCAAAAACATGTAGTGGGAATCTTCCCAGGCTGAAACGGGCTTTGCCTTCCCCAGATGAGCTCAGCCTTTTTTACAACACTCTGCTTACACGAGTTGATGTCTTTCCAGGAGCCTGGAATCAGGATAGAGACCCACAGCCGGAGCATCTTCTGCAGCTCCCCAGTTGAAGCACTGAGCCTGGTGGTCCCTGAGCAGTGGACAGTTTGCCCATAAACTGCTGGTATTTAGTGTGGTAAAACAGGGGTTTATAATGAGGTTTAGCGATGGCAGGGCCGTGCCTGTTTGCTCAGTTGCGTTGATAAAATAAACAGTGTCATCATTTGCAGGAAGGTGCTGAAATATTCCCTGTAGCCCCTTGCAAACAGCTGGTGCGGTTGGTGAAGATTTGCTGTCCCGTTTCCTTTCCTTGCTTTCTGTTTCCTTTCCATCTCCGTTGATTATTCTGCTACGTGTTTCTTTAACTTTCTATTCATTTAAAAACTTCCAAGGCGTGCAGTTAACTTTATCAAGTTTAAATACTTTTGCCTTTGCTGTGTTGAACGGTGCATGCCGCTTCAATTATCGCTGTTGAGATCTCAGGTTTCCCCATGTCTTCCTCCAGGCTGCTTTTGATTTCAAAGATACATTTGTTGAAGAAAAAGGGAGATTTCCACGAAAATGCCCATTGCACCACCAACGCTTTGAAACATGACTCCTGTCGAGCATCTATCCCATTTTACCATAGCGGTTAAAAGCTGAAAAAGGAGCAGGAATCCCAGTTTCAACACCCACTGTTCCCCAGTGCTCCGGATTGTAAACCACCAGCAGCAGCGACTGTCTTGTCTCGTTCCTCCTCCGTGTGAAACTGCTCTCGGGCAGCAGAACCGGGTGCTGCGCTGTTTTCCGCTCCTGTGCCTTTCTCTGGCGCTGGTTTCACGACGATTACAACTTGTTGCTGGCCCCACGGGGTGAGCCAGGAGCGTGGCTTTGATCCAGATCAGCCCTGAGCACTCGATTGCCGCTCTGTGGGATCGGGCTGAACTCTCCACGTGAAGGTTACGTTGAGTTGCTGTGTCTGGGCTGGCTTCACGCCGGCTGTGGGAGGACAGATGGTACTGGATGGGGTGCATGTGGATGATGCCTGATGTGGCTTTACCCGGCCCCGTTTTCGAGCAGACCTGGATGGACCGCGCATCACCACCTCGTGCCACCTGGCGGAGGGCTCGCCGTGGCAGCAGGGGTTGCGTGGACCGTGCCAGCGTCCTGCTGAACTGCGGCCTCGGGTCTTGTGTCAGCAACAGATGCCATTGTTATACACAAATCACACAGTATTTTTTTCCAAGTGGCTGAATGGATTTCACTGTGTTGTTTGCTGAGGTAATTTCATCCCAGCTCAGATTGTCAGTCCAATGAATCCTGGCTGCACACTGCCTGGTTCGCCCCCGTGGTACTCGATTTATCTGCCTTCCCTATCTCTGTAACATCCCCGCGCTGCAATGGGGCTTCTTCATACCCTTCCCATTTATCCCTGTGTTTTAATTCTTGCCACTCTTACACCTTTTGTTAGGTTCTGCCATCCTCAACTCTCATTATTTGGAAACTTACTTGCTTTTTCTTTTGCTGCTTGTCTTTCTGCAAGTCTCTTGTTCTGCAGCGTTTCCTTCTGTGTTTGAAGCATCCCCTGCTTCATCATAGTATCTTGGAGTGAAGCCAAAATATAAAGGACCACCAAAACTTGCCTAAACGAATGAGAGATCTGGCAGCCTTTTCCACCAGAAATCTTCCAGAGTCTGCTGTGTTTCGTGGTCCATGAGACAAAGATCTTCAGGGAGCGGTAGCTGCGTGTGGGCCACAGCGAGGACACACTGGGCCACAGCGAGGTCCTGTGTGCTGCAGGTTAGTGTATCCAGCTTTGCTTTTCGTGCAGCGGTGTTGCTCTCCCACTGGTGACTCGCCCTCCCTCCACTGCCCAGGACCATCGGTGTCCTGTGGGCAGGAGCCTCTCCTTCTGTTGGGCACCTGCCGTTTGCCTCCAGCCGCCCTGGCCTTCCCATTAATTTTTGCTCTGTGTCTGCACTGCTGTGACACAGAGCTGTGTGCCAGCCCCTGCCCTGACTCAGCCCTGCTGAAACATCCTTGCTCCCTCACCCGGGGCTGCCAATTTCTGG
Source organism: Pampusana beccarii (assembly GCA_013399365.1). NCBI lineage: Eukaryota > Metazoa > Chordata > Aves > Columbiformes > Columbidae > Pampusana > Pampusana beccarii. Next base: position 101,508 of record VWYH01009953.1, read on the forward strand.
GTGCTCGTTTGGGGCCATTTCCGATGCCTGGTCAAGTCTTTCCAACAAGCTCCTAACTTCTGACTTGGTTCTTGCGTCCCCACAGCCCAACATGGAGTGTGGTCTGCTTGAACCATGTAATCATAGAACAGTTTGGGTTGGAAAGGACCTTCAAAGCTCATCCAGTCCAACCTCCTGCAATGAGCAGGGACATCTTCACCAGATCAGGTTGCTCAGAGCCCCGTCCAGCCTGGCCTGGGATGTCTCCACGGATGGGGCATCCACCACCTCTCTGGGCAACCTGGGCCAGTGTTTCACCACCCTCATTGTAAAAAATTCCTTCCTCATGTCTGGCCTGAATCTCCCCTCCTTTTAGTTTGACACCATTACCCCTTGTCCTATCACAGCAGGCCCTGCTATAAAGTCTGTCTCCATCTTTCTAACAGGCCCCTTTAAGTACTGAAAGGCCACAGTAAGGTCTCCCCAGAGCCTTCTCTGGCTAATGACTGGTACTATCTGTGCCATACAGCTGCAACCGCATTGTCCCTTTGAGTCTGGCCATGCATGGGACACGTGGTCCAGCTTGACTGGGAATGGGATGCTTGGCACCATTGCGCAAGCTTTACAGGCAACGGCTGACCTGGAATAAAGCCTGGTCCTACAGAGTAGTTTTTGTGTGCAAATGCATGTTACTGGTGACAGATGAGTTGTAAAAGTGACCTTAATGAAATGATATATATTAAAAACAATAAAATCAGATCATCTGTTGGAGAAGGTGGCTCACGGAGCTGTGTCGTGGCTGCGCTGCTCACGGGCAGCAGCACTGGTGCGGCGGGACAAAGCGTGGCCCAGAGGGCAGCGTGTAATTCGGGCTGACGGAGCGGCGGCAGAGCCACACCTCAAATCCGTCGGAGCCCTTTCTGGCAAACCACTTCAAAAAGGGTGTTTTGGTGTGGTTTAATGAGCAGAAGAGAAAGGCCAGCATGGGGCACGCACAGGTTGCAAGGCAGGAGTTACCGGCTGCAGGGATCTGCAGGAGTGATCAGAGCTTCATGCTCCCGTACCCAGTACCATGACATGAAGGGCACCAGGGGCAAGGGCGACTTCCCTGTCTGCTCTCTTGCTTTTCTTTCCTGCTAGAGTGTTTTATGCAATTTTCAAAGCATCATGTGCATATTCTTTTTCTCTCCTCTTGGACTCAGTAGTTGTTTTCTCCTTTTTCTTAGCTGTTTTTTTCATGCAGAGGTAGGACATGGCAAAATATTTTTTCAGAGATAAAATGAATGTGTTTGTCTTGTCCGGGAATCTGGCAGTAGTTGATACCTGAGGATAATTTTTGCTGTTTGTTTAAAGCAGCTTCAAGTTCTTAAGAAGAATCAAAGGTATTTCCCTTAGGATGATCTGCTTGAAGTGTCCTGCCAACCAGGCTGAGAAACCTCAAGCAAAACCAACAGAACCCAGCGCCGTTCTCTGCAGCTGCTAAATTTGCATCTGATTTGGGGTTTTAATTATAGGCAGTTTCAAAAAAAAATAATGAAACGAGCCTTTTGTATATTATCATCTTCTCTTCCTCTTCTTCTTCATCTACCTCTCCCTTCTGCTACTCCTTGGCCACATGATGGGCTGTTCTGGGAGGTGCTGGGCTGTCACTGTTCCTGCCACCAAAGGGGTCGGTACCACTGACTTCTCCAGCCTTCCTCAGCCCTTGTGCTGGCTCTGGCACTGATCCATCCGCAGCTTGCTGTGCTGTTAGAAAGTGAGCTTGTGTCCATGCTGGGTGGGCTTTCTGCTGGTTACTGAGACTGCATCAGCTTCTGGAGGGGTTTGGGGAGCACCAGGGCCAGCCGTGGCTCTGGGGAGGTTGGGTAAGGGTACCCCTTTTTTTGACGATGATGAGGTGTTAGACTCGCACCACATTGTGGAGCTGAACAGTGAGTTTCAGCCCAGTCTGCTTCACCCTTTGAGGTTGCATCCACATGATTTATAAGATGGAATAGTTTTGTGGTGTTTTTTCTCTCCAAAAAGGTCAAATGCTTCAAGCGTCTTGAGAGCGCCGAGGTGTAGAAGGTCATTGATTTTTTCCCTTTAAACTATCTTGAAACTAACCCAAGGTATAATTTCATTTCAACAGAAGGGAAAAGTCTAGTACACCGTCAGCTCCTTTTATTTCAGTATACGGTTGTCTTGTCACCCATGTACGTCTAGAAATACTCTTTCTTCTCGTGTTTGCTGAGGCATTCAAGCTAAACAGGATTGAGCCTGGTGACTGCTTGGATGGTTCATCAGACACTTCCAGGTGCCGCCTGTACACAAGGGTGTTGGTGAGGCAGCAAACAGCTATTTTCCCACCTCTAAGGGACACACGTTATTGGGGGTGCCTTTTGATGATCACTCAGGATCTTAAAACCTTTCTTTGTACATTCAGGTGTTTCTTCGTACTGGCTAAATTTCAACTCACTTTCCTCCCTGTGAACAATTTACTTCTTGTGGAATAAACTGTTCCTCAGAAACCATGGCGATGAGGCCACTGCTATTGTGGGGGTTTTGCTGGGTTGGGTTTTTACCAGCTGTTTCCACCCCAGGGTTGATTTCGCTTCGTTATACACCTTCTAACTGGTTTTTCAAACCTTTCTCACCTTGTGGGTTCCTAAACATTTTTTTTCATTGAGGTGTGGGATCCTTTCAAGGAAATTTTAAGTCTTCTCACAAAGGAGTTGTTTCTTATTTTCCACAGACCCATACAATATGGTACATGGTTCCCCAAGGACCAAATGGCTTGAAAGCCACCATTCAGTCAGGTCAGAGTAGTACACTTGTTGACTTGAATCTGTTATAACAGTTACTAGTTGTGGTTATGAGGAATTCTTTGAGTTGTTGATGATGTATAACCCTTGCATTCTCATGTAACTGTTGTGGAGGACAAAATCAAAGGCCTGGCTGGTGTTTGCCCAGGGCACCCACTTTGGGCATATGAGCTTGGACAGAGTGCTGTACTAATGTGGCTTTGTGGCTTTTGTCTTAAGCTGGACTAAATCCCAGTTGGCTTTGGGCACAAGTGGAGCAAGCCCAGGTCTGTCTGCACCTGTCTAGGTAGACACATCCCACTGAAATCCCTGCTCATTGGAGCCTTAGAGGGACCTTCTCACCTTTGGCTGTACCTGTGAACTTTGTAGAACTGGATGTACAAAATCATCAAAGTGGGCCTGAAAATGCCTGTAATGTGCAATTATTGCATTAGTAAAAACAAAGGAATTTGTGTTCAACCAAGCAGAGTCTTGCTGTTCTCAGAGAACAGTGTTTTCAGCCTCGGAGAAAGCCTGATCAAAAGTGCTGGTAGCTGACCTGCAGGACAGGTGGTTGCAAGGTGACAGGCACAAGCTCTCGCTCAAGAAACATTTTCATGTGCAAAATGTCTAGTGTGAGCCATGGGAAATGCTTCCCCCTGGGGAAGGCAGAGCTTTCCTCCTGCAGTGCAGATGCTGTGGGGTCTGCATGGGGCAACGCGAACCCAAACCTGCCAAGATGTGGCTCAGCCCCAGCGAGAAGCACTAAAAGAGTGTGGCCTTTCGCTACTTAAAAGAGGTCTATAAGATAGAGACAGACTTTTTAGCAAAGCCTGGTACGACGGTTCAAAGGGCAATGGTTTTAAACTAAAGGAGGGGAGATTCAGACTGGACATGAGGAAGGAATTTTTTACAATGAGGGTGGTGAAACACTGGCCCAGGCTGCCCAGAGAGGTGGTGGATGCCCCATCCCTGGAGACATCCCAGGCCAGGCTGGACAGGGCTCTGAGCAACCTGATCTGGTGAAGATGTCCCTGCTCATTGCAGGGGAACTCCCCTGCACGACTGGATGACCTTTGAAGGTCCCTTCCGACCCAAACTGTTTTATGATTCTATGATTTCCAGTCTAGTAGAGAGAACATCACTGAAGTGCATTCATGGTCGAGTAGTCAGCATGGAGCTTACACTTGTAAGCAAGGTAACGCTGGCTTCTTTGACACGTACGAAAATTAATCCTGGGATGCCTTCCATGCTGCCAAAAGCAGTGTGCCAAGACACTCTAGTAGTATGGGGGTGCTTTGTGCTGTGATTTGTTTGGGAGCAAATAGGATGTTGTTTTAACTAGGTGCAGCACCACCTGGATCTCAGTGCACTGTGAAATGTCCTCAGGTAACTTGTGGCTTCTTGGTAACATAATGTGGGTGGCCTTCTTGGCCATGTTTTCTGCTGTAAACCTGGGGATCGCAGCTAGTGCAGGTAGATACCTTGACCTTGATAGGTTTTAAATGTGTTATTTACACCACTGTGACAGTGGAAGCACTGACTGTGCCCTGATTGCCTATCGTTCTTTGTACAAATGTTGAATCAAAGGCTGTCCATCCCCCAGGGAGCTTGGAGGCTGGATCAGTGACAGAAGGTTGTGGTTGGATACATGCAGATGGAGGAGTAAAATGAAAATGTTAGGGCACTATTGATCATCTTGACAGATGTGTCTCAGGACACCAGCAGCCTCACAAGTTATTGAGTTTTCTTGTAAATGTCACAGCAAAGGAGAGTTTTGATGAAGTCGATGAGCTGGTTTGGTAGACATTAGAGAGGAATTCCTACCAGGCAAGAAAGGGCAGGAAGGGAGAAAATATTCAATATCGAAGATGTTTTCTGCTGACTGGCTCAGGAGACCCCTTCCGAAGTAGAAGTCTAGAAGTCAGCTTTGTAAGAGTGAACAGCAGATATTGGGTACTGTAGTGCATGGGTTATGCCTCAAAAGTTAGAGCTCTTGCGTGATGAGGTGGGGAATGGGGAGAGCCTTGACAAAGTGAAATGGGATAGAAAACATGACCTATGTGGTGACGTACTCTTTGGTCAGAAGTTCAGCTTCTCAGAGAGGGCAGTTGTGTTGTCTGTGATGTGGGAAAACAAGAGCTTTTGATGGTGACGGCAGATTTGGATGCTGGACAAAGAAGTATCCAAAAGATGTTATGTGACTTAATTTTGAACACAAGGAGACCAGCCTGGAGTAGAGAGGAGAGTCTGTGCAGAGGAGGGCTGGATGTGTGTTTCTGGTGGAGGTGAAGGGGAGGTAGAGAAGAATGGGACCATGGCCGGAGCCACAGGGCCCATGGCGAGGGAAGCCTCAAGTTGAACTGGAGGATGATGAAGAGGTAGGAAGGGAGAGACAAGAGATGGTGCTCTCAGAGGCAAGTTTGAGGAGCCAAGGCCAAGCAGAGCGATGTGTGGATTCTGACCTTTGGTTAAGTAGCCACTAAATTTTTCAGTAAAATCATGAATAAATGATATCATTGCTTCTAGACCCAGACAGGATCTTCTGCAGATAAAGTGGTGCTGATTGTGAGAAGCTCTGGGTGTAACATCATGAGAAGTGGCTTCGTGTGTGTGCTTTGGTCAGGGACCCGTGCTGCACCCCTGCCCTGCGAGGTGTCTGGATCGTTCTGTACACTTTCTATCCCATCTCCACACCATTGTGGTGGGGATGCTACTTCCATAAAACAGGCATGTGCTGACGTCTCCGCCTGGTCACACAAGCCGGCTCTGGAAAACCTCAGCTCCTCAATTACAAACATAGCAGGGCTCTGTCTGCAAAGGTGTAAGGTTACAAAACACACACCCGCACACTCACAGGGCTTAACCAAAACCACCTCATTTTAAGCAGTTTGTGAGGGTTTATTCATTACACTGCAGCAGAGGAATGCAGGAATGCGAGCAGCGTTAAACCTCCTGATTTGGCGGGAAGACATCTCCTCTCCCCTGCTCCAGCTTGGAGCCTGCTTGGCTTTAGTGATGATTGCACCTCTTGAGCTGTTGAGCTGGCTCTCCTCCCCACCCGCACAGATGTGTGTGGCACAGCGCTGGGAAGGAAGGCGGGAGCTGGGGAAGAGCTGAGGTTGATGCTTGGGAGCAAGGCTGTCTTTGCACCTCAAATCCTCTGTTCAGTTTTGGGCCCCTCATACAGGAAAGACACTGAGGTGCTGGAGAGAGTTCAGAGAAGGACAACGAAGCTGGTGAGGGGTCTGGAGCACAAGTCTGATGAGGAGTGACTGAGGGAACTAAGGCTGTTCAGCTTGGAGAAAAGGAGGCTGAGGGGAGACCTGATCGCTGTCTACAACTGCCTGAAAGGAGGGTGTAGCATGGAGGGGGTTGGTCTCTTCTCCCAAGCAGCAAGTAGTAGGATGAGTGGAAACGGCCTCAGGCTGCACCAGTGGAGGTACAGATATTAGGAGATTAGGAGATTGGATATTAGGAGAAATTTCTTGGCTGAAAGGGTTGTTGGGCATTGGAACAGGCTGCCCAGGGAAGTGGTGGAGTCACCATCCCTGGAGTTGTTTAAAAGACCTGTAAATGAGGTTCTTAGGGACATGGTTTAGTGCCAGAGGTAGGTTAATGATTAGACTCCATCCTGAGGGTCTCTTCCAACCCAAATAATTCTATTCTATGATATGCCCTGCATCCTGTTCGGCGTCCCACCCGCTCACACCCCTTCCCAGGCTTCTCTGCCGTGGGCAGCTGCCTGCTTCCAAGAAGGCTTTTGTGTCCGTCCTGCTATTAGCGCTGCCAGGGAGGGAAAACCTGCCGGGGCCTCCTCCCCAGTGAGCCCTCAGCCCTCCAAATGGCCTCAGCTGAGGTGTGAATGGCTCCTGCCTCCTTCCCAAGGAGCCTGTCCTGCAAGTCCTGGGCCAGCCTGGCACCGGCAGCTGGATGGGTGGGTGTTCGGATGGGTGGGTGTTCGGATGGGTGGGTGTTTGGATGGGTGGGTGTTCAGATGGGTGGGTGTTCGGATGGGTGGGTGTTCACGTGCTCTTGAGTCCCAGCAGGGAGGAGGGGGACAGTCACTCCCTAACTCTTGTGTATCCTGCTGGGGAATTCATCTTGCCCTTTTTTATTCTTATTTCTTTAGTGCCTCTGATTAACTATCCCCAGATGCATCTAACAATATCGTGGCATTTTAACAGTATTGATTTTAAAAGCCTTGTCACTTTAAAAACGGGAAATAAAAAAAAAAAAAGGCAGCAGTATTTTTTTGTTGGCTTGTTAAGAATTTGAAAGATGCAATAAAATCGGCTTTTAGGTTTATTCGCACTGCTCGTTCCCAGGGGAGGAATGCGGTGCTGTGCGCGGCCCGGCCGCTTGTGGCAGCTGCTGCCGTCACCGCTCTCGGCTGCGCTGCTGCCGATTCCCACAAAAGGCCTGGGAAGTTGGGGAAACCGGTAACGCTGGATCCATAGTGTGAAGACCAGTGTTATGTGTTAGCTGTGGATGCACAGGCTGGGCGGCTGGAGAGTTTGCTGGCAGAAGTGAGCGGTGCGGTTACGATAGCGCTGTCGACCTAGCAGAGGGAGCTGGTGCAGGTGAATTTGAGGCACAGGGACAAGTAGAGGTTCTCATTGAAGGTAGAGTTAAGGTCTGTGTTTAAGGGTCTCTAAAGAGAATGGAAGCAGCCTAATCCAGTCAATTAGCAGGGACAAGTGATTAGCTGGGGATGGCAAGGTTTCTCATGCTGCGTGGTGCCGAAGAGGAGCTAATCTGTGCCTGAAAGACCAGATAAAATTAGTCCTGCTTCAACAGCTGGGATGCATGTGGGCAGAGCCTATTGATTGCACTTGTCGTACTATGAGATTTTAGTTAAACCCTCTTTCCCGGCAGGACTGGGTGATGGAGAGTTGAGCAGTAAATAAGTTTGCCTGGCGGCCCCGTGTTTGGAATGTTCAGCTGGAATGTTTCTGTACCCAGCCGCTGGATTTTTGGCCAAGCCACTAAGCTGCTTTGTGCCCGTGGTCCATAGCTGAACAGCGAGAGCTGGGGCAGAGGTGGTCCATGCCCTGAATGAGGCTCATTTTTGGTCATGTGTATCACTGGTACTGGAGTCCCATACAGTTTCCTCGTGGTCAAGTTGGTGGACTTCTCTGGAGGCCTGACCTTTGGACACACCACCCTTAGTCACTATGATGATAATCCTTTAATTTTTCATTTGTATGGTAATGCAAAAGGTTACAAGGAGGCCAGATGATTTAAGATGAGAAAGGTGAGGGGGTGGGAAGGACAAGATGGGATCACTAGAGCAAGTGGAGGAATTAAAGAAGGGAAAATAAGTCTGTAGAAAGGTGGGGGACTTTTCTGGCTTCTCTCTCCATCAGGCACATTCGCTGCCCTGGACTGAGAAGTGTTTGCATCGCAGCACTCTGGGTAATACATGCGGCAAATAGAAATATTTTGTTTCATCTTATATCTTGGTGTCTGTTGTCTGTGGGGTGTTCTCCACGGTCACCTGAACCGGTGGCTCGAATAGTTGAGCACTGTCACAGCCACAGCCCCTGCTTTTGTGTCTGCTGCTGCAGGAATGATCCAGCTTTACAACCTTTGGGCAACTCTCAGGTCCTGTTTGCTTTGATAAGGACTCTGTATGGTGAGGTGCATTCCTGTTTCTCTGAAATGCCCTTTCCCATTCACCCTGGTGCACACTTGTTTAACCTGAACCTTGGACACAGAGGGTTTGGGACTGGGCAGCGGTAACAGAGCAGAAATCCTCAGCGCTGTTTGGTGGTTTTTGCTTGCAAACACCTGCAGGCATTGATATTCTTTCATTATCTAGATGAAGATCTCCCTGCTTATTGCAGGGAGTTTGGACTAGATGACCTTTGAAGGTCCCTTCCAACCCGAACTATTCTATGATTCTATGGATGGAGAAACTGAGGCACGCCTGCCACCTCCTCTGACAGCCCTTGCTCTCTAGAAAGTCAGCAGTCCTAAACATTAGAAACAGCTTATTTCTGATGGGCAAAAATAAGAAGAACAGAAACAAGTCATGTATTTTGGACTATCCTCCTACCGAGGACAGTGGCCACCGCTTTCCGTGCCGTGGGGTACTCTCCACCCTGGGAAATGCGGCGATGCTGTGTAACCACCCCGGTTCGCCTGCCCGTAACTCCTGCCCTGCAGCAAGGCAGCGTGGTGGGATGGAGGGACTAACCGGGACTAAACCAGTCCTGCTTTCTCCTCTCCCACTGGGTTCTTGGGCAACACTGGATAGGTTGCTCAACCTTTCTGGATTGCAGTTCCTCCATCAGGATGATGATGCTAACAGCACTTAAGTAGTCTAGTTTAAGTGCTTTCAGACCTATGGAAGCGAATTAAAAAGAGATACGAGAAGGGAGTGGGGGAAGGGATGCAAGTGTCAGGAATTTAATTGGGAAATCTTTTTCATCGAATCACCTTGGTATTTATTCTGATCCCGTTGCAACTGTCGGCTTTCTAGAGCTAGATCAAGACTGCGGTTAATGCAAGGTCCGGAACCTTGCTGTTGCCGCCAGGTGATGCTTGACATCATTACTGCGCTAACAGCAGCGGCAAGGCTGATAAAAAATATTTGTGTCTCCTGGAACGTAACCTTTTCGGGATGAGAAGCGGTCCTGGCACTGCGCTCTGCCCAGATTTAGCTGCAGATAATGGGGTTTTTCCTACCGACATCTTAGGACGATGCGCGGTCATACGACGCGGTCCTTTCATAGCATCCTGGTGGTGCCAGCCGTCCTCCTCGGGTTTCCTTGTCCAGCGGCGGGTGGTCCGCTGCCGTTTTGGGGTTCGGGCCGTGCCAGCCGCGCGCTGCCCGGTCAGGCCGGGCGCAGCAGGTGACTCCGCACTTGCTCAGCAGTTGTTGCATCCCTCTCCCGGCATCTCCCGCTGAGCTCAGCCCCGCGTGTGGGCACACGCAAGGGAGCAGGGCGGGCGCCGGCAATCCTTCCTCCTCCTCCCTGGTGCCGGGGCCGGCCGGCGAGCCGGCATCAAAGCGAAATTTCCAATTCGTGTGTCTTTTCTCGGAGGCTGCCTGGCTCCAGCGTTGGCTCTCGGTAGCGTTGAAGCCTGCCTGGGAATGGGCGGACTGCCGCATAGCTCCTGGGTCGACTCTCATTAGGAAGGGTGTGTGCTTCGGAGCCGGTGAGCTGCGCCTCTCGTTTTGTTTCGCTGCAAAGCCAGGACGCAGAGCTGGGTTTCTTGCCCAGGGCTTGTTCTCACCGGTGCTCGGCCTGGCTGGCAGCCCTGGGTGGCGCGGAGCGGTGGTGAACGCCGGCGCGGCAGCCGTGCCCTGGCTGGGCAAACCCTTCTTGTGTGTGCTGGGGCGTTGGGCTGCACCCCTGGATGGGTGCCCCCTCAGAGCCGCTCTGTGGTTTGGGGGTCTCCCCCCTTGCCCTGAGTTTCCCCGTGCACTCTGTGGTGGTGGAAGATCCCTCCAGGGCAGACGTTAGGGCCCCCACTTGTGGTGCTGCTGTTCTCCAGGGTCCTTCCAGAGCTGCTGACCGCAGCGTAGCTCAGAAACCCCAGGTATTTTGCTAGAAGAAGAGGGGTGGCGATGAGTGCCAGAGCCAAGGAGTGAGTTGTTCTGCCCTCTCCAAACCAAGTGGGGACAGTCAGGCTTCAGAGGCTCCCCGGGGTTTGTCCCCAGCTTGGCAGCACCCAGCACTACTGGGGTTCCTGGGTGAAATGCCACAGTCCTGTCCCCACATCTTCCCACTGACCTGCATTGTCACCATCACTCGTGCTTCGGGTCCATTGGAGTGCGGCAACCAGAGCAACTCTGGTGCTTTTAGGAAGTAGGATGTGTGCTTTGCTCACTTGCCTCCTTCAAGAAGGAGGAGGAACAGGTTGCCCAGAGAGGTGGTGGATGTCCCTGGAAACACTCACAGCCAGACCGGACGGTGCTCTGAGCAACCTGATCTAGTTGAAGATGTCCCTGATCATTGAAAGGGAGCTGGACTAAATGACCTTGGAGGGTCCCTTTCAGCCCAAACCTTTCTACGATTCTATGGGGGCAGCCCCCAGCTAACACAGAGGGGCAAGCGGGGTACAGGGCAGCAAAGGGATGGCTGTGCGCATGGAGAGATCTGAGCCCTCATGTCCCTCAGTTACAAATTCCTCCCAAAATGGGTGGCCCAGGGCCCTTTTAAAGGCTATGGCTAATTAACGCAGACCCTGTCTGTGTCTCCTTTTTGCTAGCGGAATGCATCGGTCTCAAAGCCTGCTGCAGAGGCAAAGCACGCCGCGTTTTTTTTGCATCTGCCCACAGGACGTGCCTTTCTGGGCACCGAAGGACATATCTGCATTTTTTTGGGACATAGCGTGAATACTTTCAGCAAATACTAAAATAAATACGCATATCTGTCCCATGTGAGTATATACAAGGCCATACAAGATCGCTTCAAGAGGTCAACATCTTGTTACTCCTCCACTGCTTGTTGGTCAGGGAAACCGATGAAGTCGTCGTGTCCTTTGCTGGTGTTTAGCTTGTGCCTGCCTTGTCCCTGGTACATACCAAGCTTCAGCTGTGGGTTTCACTCTTTATCACCTAGTCAGAAATAGCTTGCCTTGGCTTTGCAGCCGATATGTCTGGCTGGTTCAGGCAGTGCTGCGGGATCATACAGTAAGCCAGTCAGCTGAAAAATGGGATCACTTAGCCGAATTCAGTCCAGTTTTTGGATAATGCACGTAAATACGGCTGCCGAGTAAAAATAAAGGCCCCTGGCCACGTTTGGTGGCTCATCCCCTCGGCAGCCGAGCAGCATTACCGTGAAATCTTGAGCATCCTTCTGCACCGCTGCACCTAAAACCGTTTCAGGCTGCCGACAGCGAGGGATGTCACTGAACGCGCTCGCAACGGGGAGCCGTCCAGCTGATGTGACTCTCTATTTTGTCTCTCTCCCAAGTTGTTATTCTGCAGATTCACTTCCCTGATCCAGTTCGCGGTTTTGCATGGCAAACCAGCATGTGCCGGCATGGTTGAGAGGGAGGAACGAATGAAAACAATATCGTGGGTTGGTCCTGGTGCCAAAAAAACTTGTGGGGGAGAGTCACAGACGTAATCTCATCAAAATCTCAGGACTTACAGCTGAACCAGGAACCTGCGCTGGCTTTCTGCCTCTCCGCTCTGCCCTGCTCCCCGGGTGGCTGGCTCGAGCATGGTAAATGGTAAAGTCTCTGCACCCAGTGCCTGCACATGCCGTTTATTCCTTTGGACTCTTGCTTTTAGACTTTAGCACAAAGTGGTGGAGGTTGGGAGCGTTTTCAGTATTTCTTTTCACACCTTCATCTTTTTCTATATTCGCATCCCATCCCGATACCGTCTATCGGCAAGACCACCCAGGTAGGCGTGAGGACAAGAGGAGCTGCGCTGAGTGCCAGGCTCAGGGCTGGATGCCCACACTGGCCTTTTTTGTCTTCTTCTGCCCCAAATGAGCCAAGATCCCCCTCCCAACAGCCATGTTTCTGTATGTCTGTGTGGAGCTGGGTTTTGAACCTTTTGCTGGCTGTTTTCTCAGCAGTGGGTTGGTTTGCAGCATCCTCGCTGCAGCGCAGAGATGGAGCCACTGACGTCCCTGCTCGTTGCAGGGGGGTCGAATTAGATGGCCTTTAAATGTCCCTTCCAACACAAACCATTCTATGATTCTATGATCCCCAATACTGTGGTCCAGCAGGTGATTATTTCTAACCGTCCCAAGGGAGCTCCTTTTGGAAGAGAGGAGAGAGGCCACATCCTTCCCTTCCGTAGCCTTCTTCCAGCACGTGGCATTTCTGGGATGTGCCATTTCCCCGGCACAGTGTGCTGTAACACCAAACCTCCTATTTTCTTTGATCCAGGGCTTTTAACGGAGCAGCGTGATGCTCCTGCACTAGCCAAATGGCTTTGATTTTGCCGTGCAATGTGGTGTGCATGTGTCCAGGTTGACAGGGGTTATAAACACCCATTTCCCTTGCAGAAGTCGAGAGTAAATGAAGCCAAAGCTTACTATTGCAGTTTGGGTTTTATTTTTTTAATTTTTTCCTAATGAACCATGTGTTTTTAGCACTTCTTACTGGATGCAAGGGAGTGTTTCATCAATAGGTGCCTGCTGTGTCCCTTGCTAAGAGCTCAGAGCCCTCATCCCAGGTGCAGCATAGGTTTCTAACAACAGCGAGCTCCCAAAAAGGTGTTTTCCCGATGAATCGTTCCAGTGGGAGGGGACTTGCTGCAAGCTTGTGGCCAGAAGAAGACGGATGGTTCTGAGCAGGGGTGTTGTGACCCGAAACTTCAGCCTTTGGCTGGGTCACTGCCCTTCTTTCAAGTTGTTTCCACTGGGCTGGAAGGTTTTTTTGTTATGCATGGAGTTGCATCCAAAGGGGATCTGAAAGGTTGCTTAACTCTTTGCCGAGTGAAAGCTGAAAGGAATGATAATACAATAAATCCAGAGCAAGGCAACCAGCCCCAAAAAAGACCCTGAAAGGCTGAAAAAACGCACAAAGGGGGATGCTTGGTTTGTACTGCCTGCTCAGCCCACATCTGGGTTGGGGTCGCACTGAAGGTTTATACAGAAATTCAGTGCCATTCAGGATGTAGGGCAGGTAACAGTGCTTTTTCCTCCTCCCTTCTTTGCACTAATATGTTTGACCAAATTACAGTGCAAATCTGTGGCTGTATAAATACCAAGGGCGGGGTGGGGGGAGAGAAAAAAAAACCCAGCAGAAACCACAGGCATTGTTTAGGCGGTTCTTTGATGTAGTTCACCCGTGAATATAAACTCTGTGAGCCTTGTGGGGTGGTTTTGGGCTAAAAGGGGCTTGAGACTGGTTTGTTGGGTGCCTTATAAAAACACCACACAGATGTTTCCCTTCCCATCTTTTCTTTCCTAATGCATGTGCCCTGCAGAAAAGGTGCTTCTACTCTTGGCTCCCAAGATTAAGCCCCTTGTACTGCATGAATAAGATTTCATACCCATGATTTGTAGGTACTTTGAACACTCAAAGGAGATAAGTCCAGGTGCTGTTGGACCTATATTACACATTCGCATCTTGGCTTTTGCTGGGCTTGTCAGGAACGATGTGTCGCTGGGGGCAGGTCCTGGTGCTGGAGTCAGGAGTGGGACTGTGGTGGCAACGCTGGGTCTGTGGCGAGGAAGGGCAAGGGGCAATTGGGCGGCTGTTTATGTGTTTGGGAGTGGGTGGGGAGGACTAGTCTGTGATGCTTGGGAATAAATTTAGCCTGATACTTAAGTACCAGCTCCCAGGAAATTGCCGTCAGAGTAATTAGCGTGCGCCGACTTATTTGTACAGCGATAACAGCAGGAAAGTATTGAAGCAGGAAAAACAAGCACATTATTCATCTGAACCTTCAATCCGCAGCCTTTACCTGACAGTTCGCTGTTTGCGATACGCAGATCTATTTTTAGGCTTCCAAGTCAGGCGGGCTCTTTTTTCTTTGTTTGTTTTGTGTTTTTGTTTTCTTTTTTTTTTTTTTTTATTTTGCTTACATAAATCGGAAAATGGATCTGTGCCTAGAGATAAACAAATGCGTTTTTAAAATAAACCTTTTGAATACCAAAGAGTGTTTTCTGTGGAAGTGCTGAAGTGTCGGCACAAGGCTCTTGAAACGTGTGCCCTTGCAAATGGGATGAAGATGCTGCAGACGGCAACTGAGCTTGGCAGGAGTTGCTCTGTATGCAGATGCAGCTCTGGATATTGGAGTGAAATCCCTGTTTCTATCAGAAGTATTTGGTGTGACCATGAGCATCTTCTTTAGCGCAGGTTTCTCTGCGTAGTGGCGAGCGTTGCTTAGCCAGCCAGATGAGAATTGCCCTTCAAGATGTGAGCATTGAGGAGGAGGTTTAGTAACTTGGAAAGTGAATTATTAATGAGAGGCTGAGGGAGAAGAATGACACAGGGTCACAGGAGTTTGTGGTCATGAGGCATCCAAGGAGGATGTTTGGGGAAAGGCGTCCTTGTATGTGTATGTGGAAGAGCCGGTAGAGAGCAGGAGGCGTTTGGAAACTGAGAAAAGAAAAAAAAAAGTGGGTGTGGAGGAATATGTGGATTCACCTTGGAGTGGAAAAAATGGGGATGGAAGCGTTTTCTCCGCCCTTCATTTCCATCCCTCCCCTCTCCTTCTTATGGCAGTGTCACCCCCAGCCTCCCAAAGCAGCCAGCAGCCTGACTCCCTGCCAGGCACTTGTGCTCAATACTCTGAAACTCCTCCTTTGGCAATTAGAAATAAATAAAAAGGGTCAGAGCAGAAGACAGGCTGTCTGCAGAGGAAGAGAGCGGAGGGGCCCCAGGGTTTCTCCTGGAGATGGGTTTTGTGAGCAGATGAGGGAATCACCAGGCAAAGCAACTTCCACAGCCAGCAGCTACATCACAGGCACCCCTGGTCGAAAATGCAGTGCAGATAAATCAGAGTTAAAGTGCCTTTTTTAAATACCAAAGACTTCTAAGTATTCATCTCTATCTTGAGATGTTTGCATGGAGCCTGCATGCCTCCCTGGAAGGTGGGGCTTAGGCAAACACCAGCAATACAGCTCAAACCAAAGGCAAATGAGTGAAACTTGTGACCTCCGTTAAGCAAGATTCAGCCTGGGTGACCTGACGGTCCTTAATGTCTTAGGAAGTGATTCAGTGCTTTGCAGCCCCGAAAGTTCATCCCCATCCCTAAGCCCCCCCTGTATTTTCTAGCCACCATGTGCAAATCCAGGGCTGGAAGAGGCTGGATTTTGACTGCAGCCTCCAGGTTTCTTAGGGAGCAAGAGCAGCTCCTTGATTTTTGTGCTTTAGGTTAGTTCACAGTGGGGCTGCACATTTTCATCTCTGAAGAAAGAAGAGACAGGAGAGGGCAGGTATTGCAAATGCCCAACCATAAACCAACACCATGATGATGAAAACTTCATAAAACCAGCCAGCAGCTGGGATTTGCTTTTTGTTTGCAGGAAGGACTAGACCACAGCATTTGCATCGCTAGGGCTTTTCAGCTTTCTAAGACAGGATCCAGTGAGGGATCATGTCCTGGGAGAGGCTTTTGAGGCTTAGAGGAACCCAGCAGATGTGAAAATCCCAGAGTCGAGAAGCACAAAGGAGACCTGGAAGCCTAAACATGATTAACATCAGTGGGCGTTTCAGTGCATCAGAGTCGGGACATTCATTCATTTAGCTCTAAATGCCTTTAGTCCATAGGCATGGACCTTCTTATGCCCGTTCAGCCTGTGCCAGCAGAAAAAACGTGGTGTGACAACAATACAAGAAAAGCAAAATCGTCAGCATTTAAAAGCAGATTTTTAAAGTTTACGTGCATAATATGCATACCTATGCATACATAATATTATGTATTTAAGACTACTTTTGTATATCTGTGACTTTTAAAGCTTTCTGTGGTTTAGAAACACCTCTCAACCTATAAAATTCAGATAGTCTCTCCTCTGTTTAGGAAGAAAGGCAAAATATTGATGTTTATATTTTCACATGAGTCCAGAAACCACAGCTTTTGAGAAGTGCACCAAATCTTGAGAGGCTGGGTGTCTGGAGTGGGTCTGGGTGAAGTTGCATGGTCTGGACCTGCTGTGTTACTTGCTGAGGTTCGTATTGAAGGAAAGAAACTCAAGACAAAACACCGCTTTCCAGCAGCAGAGCCAGTGAAGCTGTGTGCTGTGGGTCGTGCTCACAAGTTTTTAAGTAGAGCTGTGTCCTCCCTTCAGGGAGGACAGGTGTGGGAGGGATCAGGTAAATGCCATCATCTGCAGGTCTCAGGCTGGCCTCTCGCTAGCCTTAGCATAACCTTGATGGGGGTTGTGGTGGTTTCCCTTTTGGTGGTGATGGTGATGATGTATCATTATTGCTGCTGTGGGAGACAGTTTTGGCAGGCTTTCGTTCCTGATATAGGTTAATTAGCCTCCCGCTTCCACCTTTTCTTCCCTGCCCTCTTCCTAAGCCATTAAGACAAAGTGTGGTCAGAAGTAATCCTTATTAAAATATTTAGAGCCTTTTAATGGCAGATGTTGGAGAAACAGTTCTGTAATCCTGTAGGCTTCACAGCATTTGAGCTGAGTTACTTCAAAACACCTGTATTAATGTAATGTAAAGCTAGCTTGGAGGAACGTGGATCAGCAGAAATTAATAGGTTTTCTTTAACAGCTGCTTTTGCAAAGGCACCCAGCTCTGATCCATATCTCAGTCGTCCTGGCCCTGCTCCTCCAACTTGCTCTCTGACCTCTGCTTTAGGGGCATCAAAGATGGCAATTTGGGATCCCCAAACTATCCCCTTGCCACCTCTCAGCTTCAGGGAGCCACAGATTTGCTGAGAAGATGTGGATCTGCTAACCAGTTTTTGAGCGATGAGCAGTCTGTTCTATTGCCTGCGCTCTTCTGTATGATCCTCCTGAACATCGTCTCTAGCCCGGAGGCATGATTTGATATTTATCCTTGCGGCCGCTGTGTGAGAGAGCAGGCCATTAGCAGATGGGCACTGAGGCACAGGCTAATTGAATTGCTCCTGCCGTAAGCTGGACCACAGGGAAGGAGAGAAAAAAGGCGCCCGGTCCAGTTGGTCGTACATGAGGTTTCAGTCCCAGTCTGCAGGCATCGCAGCTCCGGGCTAAATCACAGCCCTCTCTGGGAAAACACGTTAGTGGATCCAAAGCAGAGCCCAGCAACCCTCAGGTAGCTTGTCTGGAAAAAACTACCAGTAACGCGTGAAATCTCAAAAATGAAAGAATGCCGTCAAAACACAGCTGGTTTTCACTGGCCTTAACTGCTGTTTTAACAAGCTCAGCGAGTCACCGTGCTCCAATAAATGACTGTCCTCTTGCTTGCTGCAGTGTGACACCCGTGAAGGCGTCCCTGGCTTGTCCCCACCAGCCGGGATGGCAGGACCGTGTTCCGAGGTGAGGATTTCTGATGTAAGCATCTGGAGAAAGCAATTCCTTTCTCAATTTTATTTCCATTTCTGCATCCACTGGTAAATCTGGCTGCCAGACAACTGTTGCCAGCTCTGCCAGAAAGCCAATTGAAGGGACAGCCGTCCAAATGATGGCCCATATTCACCTGTAGATGTGCTTTTCTGGGAGTTTAAAAAAAAACAAGACAAAACAAAACAGAAAACAAACAGGAGAGTTTTGTGTGCCTTTCATAGAATCATAGACCAGCCCAGGTTGGAAGACACCTTGAAAGATCATCAGGTCCAACCTCTTGTGGGAAAGGGAGCCTAGATGATATCATCTAGCACCCTGTCCACTCACATCTTGAAAATCTCCAGTGGTAGAGACTACACTGTATTCCTGGGAAGGTTGTTCCAGTGAATGATTGTTGGAATTTACTTGTTTTTTTCTTTCTGGTGGTGACTTTTCTCAATTCCTTTGCTGGAAAAAAAAAAATCAACGTGGATTTCTTAGTTTAACAGCATCTCACCGTGCTGCGCCTGGTGGGGATCTGGCACTTGTGCTGCTCTTCAGCAAAATCCACGTTCTGGTGCTGATGGGGTGCAGAGGACCTGCAGGCTGGGAGGGATCTCTGGGGTTGGAGGTGCCCAACCAGAGGTAATTTGGCCGCCTTTTGCTGTACTTCATTCACTTGCAAGTTTTCAAGGTCACGGCGCTTGTTTAGTCCGACCTGCTGTTTAAGACAGAACGAGTTTCCTCTCTGTGTTCAGCAGTTGTGGATGGACCCCGATGTACGTTTTTGGGGGAGCAAGAGAGGCGAGGTGCAATCCCATCTTATTTTAAAAACTGCCAATGCTGGATCACTGGCCATGCCAGTGGGAGGACTTTTCCCTCTGTAAATTACCTGCAGCGCTGAAAAACGGTATCTTTGTTTCTAGTTTGGTTTCTGTTGAGCTTCAACTTTCAACCTTTGGTCTTGTTATGCCTGTGTCTGGTAGGCTGAAGAGCACTCTTCCTGACAGGTACTTACAGGCTGTGAGGTACCTTTTAACTTTCCCTTTGATTGACTTCCTTGAGCTCCTTGGTACAAGCCTGGTTTTGTTCTTGTGGCTTTTCTCTGAACTCTCTCCAGTTTTTCCAGCATTTTTCTTCAAGTGTGGGTACAAGTATTAAACCTCACACTCCCATCGACTGTGCCAACCCAAGGCCCAAAGATAACAGGGCCTCTCTGCTGGTACGTGACATCCCTCATTTGTGCATCCAAGCGGTGTGGACCTGCCTTGCAAGCTCACATTGGGCTAATTATGCCTCTTACCTCAGCCAGTCCTGTAGGTCTTGTATGTTTGAAAAGTTTCCATGTAGCCATTTCTTTAATACGCCGAGCATCTCATTAGTCTTTTTGATGTTATGGGTTGTTTTTTTTTTTTCTTGGTTTGCATTCTGAAAGGAGTTTTAGTCCAACCTTTCTCACCGTACCAGCCACATGTCAAAAATCTTCATGCAGCTGAGAGCTGCTTAGGAGCGTATTGTACAGAGCTGGGCGAAGGAAAGTGGTTCACGAGAGGGAAATAACACTGAGATGTATCTGCATTGTGTGGTGGGACAGGACAGACTGCGTGCCACTGCGCCCCAGAGTCCTGCCATTGTTTTTGACCTCTTCAGCTCTTGATGGATCACTTTCTGCCATTGAGATTAACCGTGGAGATGGTTAACTTGCAAGCTCTGTGGAGCCAAAGCTGTTGTTGCTGGCTACAGAGTGTAGTACCAAGCTCCTTGCTTGGGAGTCGTGGGTTGACTGCCCCCATTGAGGATTTGGGTCAGTACTGGCTTATTTCTAGACGTTAGACATGGAGGGCTGACTGTACTTCCAATTGAGGTGCTTTTAGTATCAGTTTTGTGTTGTTTCTTATGTATAATGACTCAAAGGAAACAGAGGTGTTGATCTGATGAGGAACCTAGAAAGCCTTTTGGTAATAACATCCAGATGTTTCCTTAGCACATCTGCTTAAGCCAGTGTTGAAGTCAGTGCCTTCAGCAGCCCTGCTGGTACATATTTGCTGCCTGCTGCTCTGCGTGATGCTAATTTATTAGTAATGCAGGAACGGAGGAGGGGAAGATTTAAACAGCAGCAGAGACAGGGAGAAGCAGCTGCTGAGGAAGCGTGGGAGAGGAAGGCAATCCAGATCATAACCCAAATTGTTCTTGCTTTTACTGTTCGGGTAGGATGTTTGGAGGTAGTCTTTCATGTAATTGTCCCCTGTTGTAAGTACTGTACCCTGTTTTCACCAGGTTACAGGTCACTGTGTACCTGTGCTGTTGCAGCTCAGCCACGTGGACAAGACATTTGTCCGTCCGAACGTCGACTTCAGCCGGGAACAGGGCAAGCTCCGCTTGCACAGCGGCCAACGTGTGAAAAGATACTCCTGCCTGTCCCCTTATTCGTGAGAAGCTGTTTCGTTCCGTGGTTCCATCTGTGTTTAGCACTTCAACACCGCCTTGCTAATCCCCGTGCCAGGGTTGTCAGCATGCGGTGTTCCTCCTGGGAAGGGTCGGCTTCGGGACAGCTCGGCCGCTTCGTGCCAGGGCTTTGGGTGGCCGGGATGCTACTGGAACCTTTGCTTCTAATGTCACTGTGTCAGTGTCGTGCCCTGCCCAGGGGAATATTGCTGGCAGCCTGAGGGCAGCGCTCTGTAATTCCAGATGCCCTGAGTCGTGCAGTCTGTTTATAGGCTGTACATTGCAAATCCTCGATTTCTGGTCACAGCCCTTCTGCGTACCCAGCCCTAGTGTGTGCTGAGGCTCCTCAGGCCGCACTGCTTTTCCTCTGGCTTCCTCTATGACTCCTGCTGGTGGCTAATTTTCAACATCATAGAGATCGTGTTTTCAGAGCGGACCAGTTTGTGGAGCTCACCGGAAAGCGCTGACCTGGACACCCGGTCTTGAAAGGTGCTCGGCAGCCACAAGTTCTTTGAATAAAAAAGGAATGTCTCCTCACCCGAAATTAGGGCTAGTGCATCACCTCCTTCCAGGGGTAGTGAGGTGGCATTGGAGGTTGTCCAGGTTAAAATAGGAGAAGAAGGTGGAAGCGTGTGGTTGGGGTGTGGCAAAGTACTTCAGTGGGGAGGAGACACTGGTGTGGCAGGTGTGTGTGAGATGGATGGCCCGAAGGCACAGATCTCATCTTACTTGCGTCTCTTCCTCTCTGGTGCGTGTCACAGCATCGTGGCCTGGCCAAGGATGGGCCATCGGGTGCGTTTGGCTACCTGGCAGGGAGCAGGCCTGGCCCAGTGATTCACGAGATGGAGATGGACGTGATGAATAGGGTTGTACAACACGAGAGGAGCCCACAGCAGCTTGGAGTGTACATTGCGGGGAGCCTTTAGAGAGCCAGGCCCCCAAAACAGTGCAGCAGGTCTTGGAGCAAGAGAAACAGTGTGGCGTGTAAATGCTTGACACCTAAATACAGAAAGCAGCACGAGGTGGTCAAAGAGATCAAGGATGGTGTTGCCATCCTTGTGGGTTAGGCCCTGTCTGAAGTTCCCGTCTTCCCGTCTGTCCTTCCTGTGCTCCCAGGGAGCGTCAGAGACATTTGTTCCACCACACCAGACACCACTCTGTTTCCTTTGGCAATGAGGTGATCGACCTCTCTTAGCTTCCCTGGCCCATCCCTCCAAGCTTCCCCAGCAAAAATGTTTGAGCCTTGGTGGCTTTGTACCTCCGGTGCCATATTCTACACCCAAGGGAGGCATTTCTTCGGCAGTATGGACCAGCCCTCCTGCTTCTTCAGCCAGCCTGTGGGTGTCCGTAACTAAGAACATTAATCTGCGTAACACCAAACATCCCAAGATCAGGTCCCCAACAGTGGTCACAAGCAGATACTTAGGGAAAAGTAAAGGCAGAACAAACACACGTGATACATCCCTCTGCCAGCACCCTACTGTTTTCAGCTCAGGAATTTTTGGTGTACTCGGCAATCCTCTGTGCGTTTCCATGTGACGTATTTGTCTAGTTTCCTTTTAAATTTATACAAAATGGAGTATCCACAATATTCTTTGGAAGGGAGTCCCACACATCTGCTGCTACTCATTGCATGAAGCAGCACCTCCTTCTGCTTCCTTCGAGCCCATCTCTTGCTTTGTTCGATGCATCTTTGTTCTCATTCTAGAAGGAAGAGTTGCCTACCTTTTAATTTCTGAATACGTAGGCAAGTCATACCCCCGCCTCCCTTAAGTCATCTCTTTGCCTGGGTTAAGATCCCTGTAAGCAGAAACCAGAATTGCAGCTGCAGAAATACTTGTCCCTCACCTTGCTTTTGGCGTTTTTGTTTTGAGGTGTTGCCTTCAGTTGCTTCTTGAAGGCACTTGGTGAGCATCTGCGGTGTCGCAGTGTGAGTGCAGGGGGGCGTTGCTGGCAGCGTGTCTGGTACCTGTCTCAGGAGCTCCCAGCCGTGCCTAGGGGCACCAGCCAAGGTGGGGATGAATTGGGGCATTCCTGCTCCGTTTGCTTTCTGCAGGCGGAATGCCAGCTCAGCTGTGCCGTTGTGGCAGGGGGATTGTTTCAAGCCGTGTCTGACGCTCCTACGTGCAGAACCCAACTGCGTGGTGCTGCTCTTCACCCTCTCCCATTGATAGAAGAGATCTCTTCTTCTGTGAGGCTAAATTATGAGTTATTCCCAGCTGTGTCCTAGACCTGATTTCTGTGCCTCCTACCCTGGCAGTCCTGCTTGGTTGCTGGGTTGGAGTTTATTTGTGGTCTCTTCCTAGTGAGGTGGGGCTGCCAGTTCCTTCCTCTGTGGATCTTGCCATCCAAAGAGGCCTTGTAGACCTCTCCATCACCTTGATTGTCCATCTCTTCCAAAGGTTCCCTGAAAGCAGATGAAGGTTCTTAGTTTCTCTCTCAGGCCATTACACTGGGCTGTTTATGCCTGGCTGGTGTCTGCAGCAGAAGCTCCTGGAGATTCCGAAAATCTTCAGTTCCACATAAAATATCTAGATACTGTGTTTCTGTTTCTGCCGGTACACAAACAACTCCTGTTTTTGATAAAACTTAGAATTTCATCTAGATCTGATTTTTGGAGATTTTGGGAGTTTTTCCTACCTCCTTGTTGGACCAGTATTTTATACCCAGTGGAGCAATGTCTGCATTAGTATTGATCAACAAGCAATGCAGTCGTTTTGCTAGTCTATATGAATCTGTAGTGGAGTGCAGAAATTCTTTTAGAATGAGTTTACATGTAAAAGTAACTTTATTGCATTGCGTATTAAAACCCATTTCATTTGATTCAAGTAGCTTGATGTGTCCTTTGTTGGCATTTGAGCTGACTGGGATTTTTTCACTAATGTGCCACTATGTTGAAGTTGTGAATGCACCCTTGGGAGAGTTGGGTTCAATAAATACCCCTTTTTGGGAAAAGTATAATAGCATTTTTGAGAGGATTGGCTAGTGACTGTACATCTAAATTTTCTGACTGTGTTTGTATTGTGGTTTGTGTTGTAAATGGCTCTTTGTTTCTAATGCAAGTTACAATGAAAAGTATAAAAGTTTATGACACCTAAGGCAAAATTTCCAACTATTGAAACGAAGTATTTCAAATCAAAATGAATTTGAATTCAGCAACCTTCAAAATTTCAAGGTATATATATATATATTTACTCACTTAGAATCAGAAAAAACTGCTCAGGATGTTGAAACCCTCCAAGGATGATAGAATTGGATTTTTTCCAGCTTTCTTTGACACCCATTGTTCATCTCTGTTTGAGTAGAAATTCTGTTGGCTGAATTTTTGAGCAAGAACAAGATGTTCCTCTGTTTGTACTGCAAGGTCAGGGTATCCCTTGGAGGGTGAACCAGACATTACTCTCCCATGGGGGTAAACTTTTCAGCTCTTAATACTAACAGAAATCATGTATAAAACCTGAAAGTTTGTCAATCTTTCCTGATCGAGATATTAAAATTGTGTTTTCTTCGTAGGTGCTGAAGCTTGATAAGCTGCGATTTGGCTTGGATTACAATATTTCAAAAGACTTGCTGAACTCCCTTCTCAACTTTAGGGGCAGAGAAGCTTAAGCTTATGTCTCCAGTATCACACAAGGAGAAAGAAGGGAGTTGGCTTCACACAAGTCGCTAAAATCAATGTTGTGTTGCTGTTGGGAGCGCTCAAAAGGAGAAAAGCCTGGAGTACGGCTCTTGTTTTAGAGAGATGGATTTTGCCCAGGAGGAGGGTGCACAAGGGAAGGTCCAGGAGGATGGAGGAGAGGTGGTGCCACAAGCCACTTCCTGACCTCTACAGCGGGGCTGAAACTTCACAACAAGGTAAGAAAACACCCCAAAACAGCCAAACATTTTTCCTTCTTCCCACCCCAGTCCAGTATCCATCAGACAAGAAGTGGGATGAGTCCAAGCATTAATTTTTGATTGAGTGGTTTCTCCTACTGACCCCAACCTCCCTCCTGTTCCTGTGCCCACTTCCCATGTCCTGTGTCACCGGTGCCTGTGTCTGCAGAGGACAGGAGACCCTTGAGCAGGCTTCGTGTAAAAATAATCTGCAAACCTCTACAGTCTTATTTGTCCACATATCTAAAACTTAATTTTTTAAGCATCTCTGCTCACACACTCGCATTAAATATATTGCTTCTGGAAGCAGCCTTGTGCCTTTATGCCAGAGGAACTTGCTGCTTTATTTTTGGAAGTGAGGATGACAAGTCCCTCACACTTATCTGCACTGTTTGTGGCTCCAGAGCACGGCAGGGATGTATTTTCCAAACTGATGAGATACAAAGAGAGTTGAAATAATTGGGTTTATCACATTCCCTCATCCAAAGCCACAAGAGGAGAAAGGCAGGAGCTGGAAAAAGTAGAGCAAGATTGCCTGGTTTCAATTTACCACCTTTGGAGAATTGAAAAACGTTGGTTGCAGGAAAGAAAGTTGAATCTTGATTTATTTTATCGCTTCCCTCCTGCTGCAGATATTTTTCCTCATAGACATGCGTGGCTTCTCACTTGTCCTGAGCTCAGGGGTGCTGGAAGCGTTTCCTTGGAGGGGAAGGCTAGCTGGGGTGGCAGAGGGCATCTGGGGCTTGGTCTGTTCTAGAGATACAGCTCCAAGGGCATGAGGGACTTGTGGCTTTTCTCTGCTGCACTTTGCGTGGTCCGACTGGTTGGTGTGATGGCTCTGTGGTAGTAAGGGTGGAAGGGGTTCACCAGACTCTTCTTCTGAGGTTACTGTGTGTGATGTGATTTAGGAGAAGACGAAATGGCCTCAAGTTGTGCCAGGGGAGGTTTAGATTGGATATTAGGAAAAATTTCTTAATGGAAAGGGTTGTCAGGCACTGGAACAGGCTGCCCAGGGAAGTGGTGGAGTCACCATCCCTGGAGGTGTTTAAAAGGTGTTTAGATGAGGTTCTTAGGGACATGGTTTAGTGTTAGAGTTAGGTTAGGTTATGGTTGGACTCGATGATCCTGAGAGTCTCTTCCAACTGAAATGATTCTATGATTCTACGTTGCCATGAAGGCCACGCCAGCGTGTGCATGTAGACCGGTGTCGTGATGTTAACATTCCATAATCAATTTGGCAATGATGAAAAATGCTGGATTGAAATCCCTTGAGATGAAAATCCCATCTGTTTTTCGGATCAGAGGTTTCGCCGCTCCCCCTCACCCCCGTGTCTCAGCACTGAGCTGGAAGGACAATCTCTTAGTATTAGTGAGAAGTTCTTAATCTCCGTGACTCATTCAGTCGCTGGTTTAACTGCTGATGTTTCCAGTGAGAATGCCAGTGACACGAGTAGATCTGGTGATGGGAAGATACCACTGGCCAGGAAGCAACATTGATTTCACATCAGTAAAGAGATTGTCTGTGACCAAGTGTGTAGCTACTACCTTTCTATAGTGGGTTTGAGCCAGAGAGAGGAAGGACACTTTCAAAGTCTGGGTCTGCCCAGTTCCTTGGAAGCACCAAATTGAAATATGTGCATGTTAAGCGTGAGATTCTATTATAAAGTGGATGCTGGGATGTTAATCTTCAGTCTGAGAGTGAAGTTCCCCCATTTAAAGGTGATGGTTGGGAAGTATGTGATACATGTTGAACAGCAGCTATGCTGAGGAAGATGAGAAGAAGTGGCTCTGCAGAGCAAAACCATCTAGTTTGTTATCTCCTTTGATGATAAGCAAGAGCGAGGAGAGTATAAGAAAGCAAGCTCTCTGGGGGTGAACCTTCTCCAGCGGATCCTCCCAGCAACCAGTTGTTAAACATGCTAGGTGCTTCTTGGGAGTGTCCTTGAGTTGTCCCCATGGGTTAGGTGCTCCTGCAGCAGCTCAGGTTAGGGAGTTCATTACTTTCCAAGCAGCCCAAGCCATGCGATGTCTGGCCAAGTGTCATGTGTTTATACAGATTTGCTCAGATCACCTAAATCAGAGGTGCCAGGTTGGAGTTGGCGGGAGCGCATTGCAGCACCACGTGCACCAATGGTGCTGCAGACCATTGATTTTAAACCATGCTCTAACACTAGAGCTTGTCTCAGGAGACTGGAGTTCAGCCCTTGGTCCTGCGTGTCACTTAACCCAACTCTGCTTTGTCCCCTGGATATATCTGTGAGTATAAGTTTGCATGTAATTAGTAGGATTTAATGAGAGGAACAGACCCTAGAAAATCCTGTCCAGCCCCATCTTCGTTACTCCTGTAGTACTGTTGTCTCCTCAGTGGCTTGATGCTCGGAGGAGAGAGATACAAGTCCTTGTATCTCTCAGGAGCCTCTTCCAGGTCTGCAAAGAAGAATGGAGTGTAATTTGCCACTTATTATTTCATTGCATCAGCTTTTCTGAGTCTGGGAGTGCTCTTAGCACAAGCAAATAAATTACCCGTCTCATTTTGCTGCGTGCTCTGCAGCCAGCCATATGTTTGAGCCTGATAGAGATTGTTATCTCACGAGCTAAAATTACTCAATGGAGGATGACATTTCTTATCAAGGGCTTTGCTGAATCAGAGAGTGGCCCTGGCACCCAGCTCTGAGACGCCGCTCCTCTTTGTCCAGCCTCCCGGCCCGGCGATAAATGGATTTGTGTCTGTAGGTCAGCGGCACTTGCGTCACGGTTTTGTTGCCGATGGAGGCTCTGAGCGCTGTCCCTGTGCCCAGGAGGACATGGGACTGAGGAGGGGAAGCAAGGCTGTTCGTTTAACTGAAACTGCGGGGCCTACAGCTGTGCAAACACGGCTTCGCTTGGAAGGTCCTTGTGTGCGTGGCTGATAACTTCAGGCTTCGCAGCCAGCAGGAGCCAAGGACTCTCACTGCACATGAAGGCTTTGCTTAAAATTAGGTGGTGTAACCGTCCCCTTCTACCAGCTGCCCTAGCTTTTCTCCAGACTTACTCACAACTTACATAAAAGCTTAATCTCTCCATCCTGCTGCCTCTTTAGTGGATGAGTTATTTTGCCTGCTTTCTTTCTCTTTCTCTCTTGCATGCTTTGGAGTTTATCTGGTAGTTGCTGATGGTTCAAGGTGTTCTCTGGGTGTTTAGCAGGTAGGAAAGAGCCAGGGAGAAACCACTGCTCTTCATTATGTCTTCTTCAGATACAGCATCTTCCCTTCGCCTTCTCTTTGCAGTGCAGAACCAACAGCATGGGGTGTTTGGGTTTTGCAATATGTCTGGGCAAAGCTCTTCATGGAGAGCAGAGGGACCTGCTGGTGGGTTGTCCTTTCCTCCAGCTGGGCTCTATCTGCGAAGGCAGGTTTGTCCCTAGGAGCCCTCCTGAGCAAGACCACCAGCCACCCAAGTGTGGTCCAGCTCTCTGTAAGAGGTTCCTGGAAAAGACATCTCTGAATTAGCATCTTTGTTTTCTCCTCGCAGGAGGATTGCTTTGCCAGGTGAATCTCTCTTAGAGTGTTGTACAAAGGGCAGGGCAGGGTCATTGTCTCAGCTCAGAATAAATCTGGTAAAATGCCGTTTTCCATGTGTAGGGACTGGGAGAGAGCGTCTGCGTGCGCACCACAGGTTTATTCTGCTGAACAGTCACACGTGGGTTTTTCAGATTTTCTGTGACTGTAACAATTTACTTCACTCACCCCTTAATTGCAGTTATCTTCAAGCGGGCCTGTGGCAGCCACTTAATGCACAGCAGGAGGTGCGATCCCAAGAGTGCAGCAAAAGCCACACTTCAGGTCGGTGTCAGGTTGATAGCCACGCCGGGTATGGTGGGGATGGAGGTCCCACCATGAGCGCTGTTTCCAGCTCAGCCCTGGTGTGCCCTCAGCAGCGTGGGGCAGGTCTCAGAGTGATGCTGCCTGGCACCGGTGAGAGGACTCCTTTGTTTTGAAGAACCAAACCACCCGCTCTGCTTTCTGCAGTGCCCCATGAGATGCCTGGAGATAACAGCAATCCATGGTGTGGCCATGGGTCAAGACTACGCCATGGGCGACTTCTCGGGGAGGCTTTTCTGCCATTTGCAGCAGCAGCCGTCTGTCTTCATCAGCCTGCAAGGAATGCTGGGCTGGGGCTGATGGGTGCAGCGTCCCCAGGGAGCCCCATCCCGGCGGGGGGCAGTGGGGGTCAAAGCGCAGGACATGGCACCTTGCTCCTTCTCCTGAAACCGCATCCGCAAACGGATTTTTAGGGTTTTTTTGTGTCCTTCCTTCTGCTTAGCGCGGCCCAGCACCCATCACAGCTCACAGTCCCGGCCACCTCTGGGTGCCGTCACATGCAGGCTGGTCCCCCTCCCTTCAGACTCTGTGCTGAGTCACGCTGGCCTCTCCACAGCGGCCTCAGAGCAGCCCGTCAGCTGCTGGCCCGATGCCACCGGTTGAGCAACCGCTGGCCCAGTGCCGGTACCCAGAGGTCACCCTGGGATGGAGGTGTCCAGGGTGGTGGGTGACCACCCAGCCCTTGGACTTTGCTCCCCAGCCAGCTGCGCGCGGCATTGCACCACAGTTGGGTTTTTCCCTATCTCCTGCTCGGGTGTCTGTTTATTGCAGGTTTGTCTTTGGGTGCAGCACTGTCCTGTCCTGTGGAAACGGATGGTTGTCTCAGGGTGATATTGGGGACAATGGTGGGGAAGGGCCATGCTGGGGGCTGGGGGCCACCTGGGGCCACTCCCAGCAGAGTCAGCGTGGCTTGTCCTCCTGGGCACCTGCTCTTCACCATACCGCAGGATCAAGTTGGGTTTGTTAAAAGAAAGTGGAGAGGAGTTTCCCTCTTGAGTGTTGACTGTGTGCTCTGGTTGTCCTTCATCTCAGGTAGAGTCTCTCTGTGACTTCTGAATCATCGCAGATAACCTCAGCTGAGTTGGAGCCAGGCAGCATGCTCATGGCATGCACCCCACGTACCCATGGCATACATCTTGCTTACCTATGGCATGCACCCCACATACCCATGGAGTGCAACCCCACATACCCGTAGTGTGCATCCTGCATTCCCATAGTGTGCAACGCTGTATACCCGTGGCTTGCATCCCACATGCCCATGGTGTGCATCCTACATACCCATGATGTGTACCCCACATGGTGTGCACCCCGCATACCCATGGCTTGCATCCTGCATGACCGCGGTGTGCACCCCGCGTACCCTCAACGTGCAACTTGCATACTCACAGCATGCACGCTGCATACCCATAATGCGCACCATTGCATAGGCATGGTGTGCACCCTACATAGCCATCGTATGCACCTCGCGTAGCCACGCTGTGTACCCCATATACTCAAGTGTGCACCCTGTGTACCCGTAGCATGCATCCTGCATGCACATGGTGTGCACCCCGTATACCCACAGCATGCAGCACACACACCACGGCATTATGGTGTGTACTCCACATACCCATGGCATGCACCCAGCGTACCCACAGCATGTGCATCTCAAGCATGGCAAGATTACGTGCCAGGCAGCAGTGCTTGGGGGGATGAGGAGAGCTCACATCTTTGCCTTCAGTTTCCAACTGAGTTTGCAGTTGGAAAAAAGCCCCAAACAGGTCATTTTATTTGTCAGCTGAGGTAATTTCTCTCCGAAAGCCACCAAGGCACAGTCAACCTGGAACTTAGAGTGCTCTTGCTAGAAACCATTTTGTGCGTTAGGCTTGCACGCTCATAGAAGGAAGGCTGAAATGATTCCAGCGCGTGGCTGGGGCCTTGTCAGTGCCCAGTTTTGGTCCTGCCGTGGCGCAGCCTCGGGTGATGTTGCAGCAGAGAGCTGTGGAGAAACCTGTTGGGGCTGTGTTTGACCGTGGCTGGCAGCTGTCCCGTGTGTAGCTCTGGGAGTGCGGTAATGGGGTCTGGATGGGCTGAACTACCAAATATTCCCAGATACTTGAATCTCTTCGGCACAGCTGCTGCCAGCTAGGTAGGAGTCATGGAGTCTGGAAGAGCCTCCAAAACATCTGCTTCATGTTCAGGGCTTAGCAGTACCAGCATAGGCTCATGCATGTGAAGCAGAAGAAGCCAGCAGAAATGCATTATACCATGGGGAAGAAGCAGATAAGCTCGGTCTCTCTTATTTTGAGCAGGGCAGAAAGGGAATCTTGAGCAAAAAATTAACTGGGAACCTCCCATTTATAGCTTTGGTGTCTTGAAGACACAGAGCTTGGTTTCAAAGGTGCTGTGGACAAGCACTGTGTCCTGCACCCTGTGCTTGCTTGGCCAAACTCTCACTGCTGGCTTTTCCCCATCCAATTTCTGTCCTTAAATCCAAACTATGCTTTAACATCTTCCCATCTGATTTGTTACAGTGACAAACAGATCATTTAGGTAATTGCCATCTAGCTTTAATTAATATTCTCAATGCCTTTTTATCCCCAAGAAAAAAAAAAAGGGTTTAATCTTGATTGCTTTGGAGTATGGGAGCGTGAAACTAGGTGCCCTTGACTTCGGCAGTGATTTAAGCGCACGCGCAAGTGCTGTCCTGATCTGAACCAAAATTACAGTAAATCTTGATGACTCGCGGCAGGAGTCTTTCATCTGCACGGAGCTTTGTGTAAGCGAAGGAAGCACTGAGAACTCTTGGAGCCAACAGAAGGAATGTGCAAATCCTGGCAAGGAGGTGAATTACGGTGAAGTTCAAAGCGTGACACGCTCCTCTAAGTACTCTATCTCAGTTGTCACGAGGGAGTTAGCTCTTAAAATGTGGTGCTGGGGATGGAGTTGTTCTGAGCTTTCTGAACTTTGCCAAGTGTTCATTAGGTGGGTGCTGCCCCGTCCCACGAACTCCAGCTGGCTGAGCATCGCAAGATGCAGGATGATGCTGTGCTGGAGTCTCTCATTTCCTTTGGTGCTGCAGGAGTAACTTCACAAAGCAGTTGGTCCGTAGCTCAGGAAATATTTTTCTGCTGACCGCATCACAGAATCACAGAATCACAGAATGTCAGGGATTGGAAGGGACCTCAAAAGATCATCCAGTCCAATCCCCCTGCTGAAGCAGGA
>VWYH01009953.1:132698-227024 GCA_013399365.1 Pampusana beccarii
CTTTCCTCATAGGGAGCGGTTGTCCTGCCCCTCTGGGAGATGAAGGCAGGAAGCGTGATGTGCTAACTGAAAGTCCCCGGTTTTAAAAATCAATCTGATTTTATTTTATTTTATTTTTGTAAATATTCAAGCTCTGAAATATTCTTTAAGGTATCCTTCACAGGACTTTGGAGGATGATTTATTTCTTTTGAAAATTTTAAAGAGGGAAGTGTCGCAGGAATGCTGCGCAGCTCCAGAGGACTGCATGGGATGCCAGCAGGTGGTACTGCCAGGAGGAAGAGATTAGAGGTCAAAACAAGTGAAATTTATGCAAAGGTATCATGAAGAATTTCAGACTGGTGAAGGCGTTGAGCAGCAAAACACCTTCCCAAGGAGAGACAGAGCATCACTGCTTTGCTGGTGTGATGCAGGGAAGGATCCATCTCTCTTCCCCAGAGGATGCGCTGGTGCATCTTTTCATCTCTAATGTCTCCACTTCCTCGTATCTGATGTAAATAATTTATGAGGATCGAAACATGATCACGGGGCCATCTGTGCAGGAGGAAAGCTAAAGCCTGGGGCCTGGCAGCGTGCGGGGGAGCTGGTACCTAATGCAGTGCTGGTTCTTCATGGGCGGTATGGCAAGTGAGCCAGTGCTGGGTTGGTGCTTGAGCCTTACTAGAGTCACCCCACCTGGTCGTCTTGTTCGTTCCACCCTTTTCTCCACATCTCCTTTTTTTCCTCTCTTTATCTTCTTCCTTCTTATTTTTATCCCCCTTCCCTTTTTTACCTTCTGTTTTTTCCCTTTTCTGCACTGTTTGCCACTACATTTTACATGTGAAAAATCGGCAGCTCTTTTTGCCAGGCAGCAGGAGTTTTCGGCTGTAACTGAGCCGCGGGTATTTTGACTGCGTACGAACTATACAAGAGGGGCCTGTCACTTCTGTACTGGTCTAGCTTGAGCTTGGGAATGAAAAATCACCTGTTGCTGCAGAAGGGAGGTCTGTGGAAAGCCACCCTGGCAGTGGGGTGGGAGATGGCTTGAGGTGAAAATAGATAGGAGTCTTTGAATTCAGAATGTACTGGTAGGCAGTGAATGTAAAGCCCACCTGGAGGCAACAGAGCAGGGTCTAGTGCAAATACCTGTGGTGCAGCTGCAGCATGGTTGAACTGCCAGGTCCCAGGGCAGTTGCACAGGTGCTGCAAGTGTTCTGGAAAGCAGCACAAAGCAGACACAAACCTTGATGGTTGTGCTGGTCCCTCTCTCGGCAGACTTTTCACCTTGAGCTCCAGAGGTTGGCTGAAGACAACGCGGAGTCCTTTTGTCACTCCGAAGGGTGGAGTAGCAAGCACAGCAGCCAGAGGTGTTCATCAGATGGATAAAATAAATGGAGCCCTAAGTCCAGGGTGGGCTCACCTTCGGAAGAGTTGCGTCTGTCTGCCCCAGTGTTCCAATGGAGCACCTTTCCTACAAGGACAGGCTGAGAGAGTTGGGGTTGTTCACCCTGGAGAAGAGAAGGCTCCGGGGAGACCTGTTTGCAGCCTTGTGGTATATAAAGGGGCCTTATAAGAAAGACAGAGATACCAGGGGCTGTAGCAACAAGACAAGGGCAGTGGTTCTAAACTGAAGGGAGGTGGGTTTAGATTGGACAAAAGGAAGGTTTTTCCCCACGAGGGTGATGAGGCCCTGGAACAGGCTGCCCAGAGAAGCTGTGGATACCCCATCCCTGGGAGTGTCCAAGGCCAGTTTGGAAGGTGCTTTGAGCAACCTGGTCTAGTGGAAGGTGTCCCTGCCCATGGCTGCGGGGTTGGAACTAGTTCGTGTTTGAAGATCCTTTCTGACCCAAATGATTCTGTGACTGTGATTCTTCAGCTGTGATCCCCTATTGCAATTGATGCATTTGCATTAACTGAGAGGAAAGAAACACAGCAGCTTCAGTCCGTTCAGCAGCAGAGACCTGGTCACACCAAGAAACTGCCGGCAGCTGCTGCGATTTGGAGGCGGCAGGTTCGTTAGAAAGGTGGAGGAGTGGATGAGCCCAGAGCCTGAGCATCCCTTTACCTGCTGGGTAACAGCTGGGTCAGAGCACCATAAAAGACCGTGGACAAATGTCCATGAACCTACAGAAATATTCTCTTGGAATATCGCTCCTCTCCAGGTCTCCAGGGAAACCGGTTGGGCCACCAAATGGGATGAGAGTAGAGCATAACTGCATTGAAAGGTAGCATTTGCTGTCTTATCTCTCCATGGGCTTTCTTTTAGCATCTCTTGCTCTGGTTGTTTAGAGCTCATTTAAATGGGTGATTGCTCGGCCCTGTGCCTGGGTGGCTGCTCTTGTCAATCCTCCTGGTGTCACTCATGGAAGTAAATTGTAAATATATATAGATACTTTTAAAGTCGGGGCTTAAACATTAGGCCTAGCGGCATGGTGGTTTTGTGTCCCATATTTATCCTTCAAACAACGCGTGTAATCTTTCAGCACCATTTCAAAATATTGCAGTAATATTATTGTAGACTCAAGTATTACAGTTATTTATAAGAGCAGGATGCTCATGGTTTCCTGGGACTCTATGGCATTTTTATTTTTTGGCTTCTCTTTGAGAAACCACTCTTTATTTTCAGCAAAGCATCTGTTTTAGCTTCACTATTATTTTGTCTCTCAGACTGAAAGGGGCCTCAGAGCTTTTTTAACCTCCTGCTTCCCCTCACTTATAATCAACCTGGGGCTTGCCAGGCTCCTTCCCAACATGAATGGGGGGCTGGCAGGGGAGGAGGGGATGGGGGGGAGGTTTGATTCGCTTCCTTTGGTCCCTCAGAGGTGCAGTGGCTATCAGCTTTGGAGGGCACCTCCATCTCAATGAATTGTTTTATCCCACCATAAGGGGATATTTTGAAAAAATGAGGTCATAGATTTGAAAAAGAAGAAAGAAGTGTGCACCAGGCACGTCCCTTCTTTCCTCTCAGGGTGGTAACTTGGTGCCGCTTTCTGTTCGCGTTCCTGTTGGTGATTTACAGAGAACCACCCGTGTCCCCATCAATAGCAAGGACCTGCTGTGGGTGCAGTCACAGAATCACAGAACATCCTGGGTTGGAAGAGACCCACAAGGATCATCACATCCAACTCCTCTCCCTGCTTAAGACAACCCCAAAATTCACACCACGTGTCTGAGTCCCCATACATCTGCCAAGGTTCTGGGCTGCAGCGATCCTGCAGTTCAATTACCATGATGAACGAAGTACAGAACAGAGGGGTCATCCCCCTTTCCGCTGCAGAGTCCTACAGGAGATCGAACATCCCAGCCAGACTCAAGAAGGATGAACACTAAAGCCGGGGCTTGAAGCACTGCCAACCAGGGATGTCCCAGCACCTCCACCTTGAGCTGGGTCTTCTCCTGGGACCACTGGAGCTCAGTGAGGAACTTGGGCTCCCTTGGCTCTTGAAGGAACTTCGCGTTTCCCCGAGTGCCTGTTCCTGAGGGTGGTAAAGGACTTTATGTCCACTGGAAAACATGGTGGGCAGCAGAAGCCTTGAGTAATTTGGCCATGAGAGTAGGGAGGAAGAGAAACGTGTAAGAGTAAGGAGGCTGTTCCACCTTCCCGTGTGTGTTCCTTCCCCGCTCCATCCCTCCGTCCTTCCCCTTCCCGCTCAGCTCTCTGCCTCTGGGACGCAGCCGCTGTGCTGGGGGGTCCCCCCGCCCCTCCTGTTTAGGAAGCCAGTTGTGCAGCTGATGGATGACGACTTTTTGAAGCCCTGCTACGTGTTCTTGTTTACTCCTTTTAGAGAGCAAGCGTGGGAACAGTCGCAGCCTGAGACGGCGGTAGCTGACAGTTATGTCTAACATATATTTCAATTTTTGTTATCTTCCTGCAGCTATTTTCACAATACTCATATGAAAGGTCTGCTTATCTCACTCCTGCTATGGTAGAAATGGCTAAAGAAAACATCCCTGTTTGTTTGTATTGAAACTGGTTTGGTTTGTGGCTTTTATGTTGTTTTGCTGATTTTTTTTATCATCTTGAACTCTTCAGCAGAAGGTAAAAAAACACTCAGGGGAAGAGTTTTATCTCTTCTACATCAGTGCAAAGGTAGGACAACCACTGTCATTTACTGTGGGATTGCATCGTCTCATTTTCAGACTCAGGCTTGCTTTTAAATAAATAGATGAAGCCCTGTGCAAATGCTGGAGCACATCAATTTTCCACTCCCTTTTCTTACTTGTTAAGGTATGTTTGATTATAGTTATTAGGAGGCAGGTCTCCTATTGCACGGCAGTTGCATCATCATTAAAGACAGTTTTTTAAATTCTCCTGTACAAACAGCTGCGTCAGACAGTTGTAGGGAGGATTTGGGGCATCCTGGGGTGATGCCAGGAGTTCATCTGTGTAACCGCAGCTTGCACGGGTGGACCAGAGGTTGTGCACATCTGGCTACCTTGCCTGTAGCCATCAGCGCTGTGAAGTTTCAAACCAGCCTGAAAGCTGGGGAGGTGGCAGCGGGTGCAAGGGTGCCCTGGTACCCCTGCGAGGCTGGCCAGGGTTTGGGCACTGAAGCTTCTTTGGGACAGCAACATTTGGGAAAGGAGCTGTGGGTCCTTGTGTCTTTTCCTTCTTATGGTGGCTGGTGTGGTCTCCTGCTCCAGGCCAGCGTCCAGGTGATGTCCTCCAGCACAGCGGTGGCCTCCGTCCAGCCTGGAAGTGTCATCAGGCCCTTCTTTGCTTTTATAATGAGTTGGACTAAGAGGCTGCAGGTTGGGGAAGGAAGGGCTTGGTTTCTCACACGTGCTGCCAGGCGCTGGGCTGAGACCTTGCTGGTCTGCGGAGGAGCCAGGGGGCTTTAGAATGTCTTTACGAGTTTTTGTGTCTCTGGTCATTAGCTAAATCGTAAGATTTTTAAATTGGCTAAAGTTTGCATGGAGTAAACGAGTCAGGCATTTCCCCCCTCACCTTGCTGCCTGCACATCGGTGCTGGGCACGAGCTGGTGACTTTGCTGCTCTGCTCCAGCAGCTCCAGGTCAACTGGAAACCGTTTCCAAAGCCTGCCTTCCTTTGATCACCCATTAGTGAACTCAGCTATTTAAGGTAAATGTTACAGCTTTCTGGGAACTACCACCTGAGTTGCCGCATAAACAGCGTGAAATTATTGTCAGGGAGCCAGTCTGGCTGACACGGGAATGTTTTCCGCTTGTGTGGAGATCCAGTAGAGGACCTCTCGGTGCTCCCGGCCGTGGAGGAATTCAACCTGGCAGCCCGAGAACGGATTTTTCTGCCTGCTTTGTAAACTGTGAAAACGAAACACACAGATGAAGAGATTTACCCGAGATCGTGTAGGATGTTGCTGCGCTCGAGATGAGAATCTTCATCTTCCGTGTCCCAGTTTTGCGCTCCATCTATTAATACGCCAACGCTATTTTTAGCCCTCTTAAGTAGCCGCGTTGTTTGTAATTAGCTTCGCTAATAACCGCTCTTCCGTACGCTGCAGGTCCCACCAGCGGAGCAGCACGCTCTTCCGAGCAAAGCTGAACACAAGGGCGGCTAATAAAAGGCATCCGTATGTGGAGTTGGTTGCTGTTTAGCGGACACGTGTCCTTGCGGCTCTTGTGATCAGGCAGCTGCCTAAACACAGCTCCTGCACCTCCGTTAAGGACGAGGTGTTACTACTCAGGGTTTCCGGGGCGTTACCTCGCTGACCTTTGAAGAAAGTGAAGAAGCAGAGTCTCTCTCTCCCTTTGCACCGTATGCTGAGTCAAGGCTGCTGCTTTCGAAGAGAGATTGTATCTCGTTACTTAGAGCCGGAAATTTAATTAGTGGCTGCAAACATCTTAGATGATGGCTGTATTTACCACCCCGGTGTACACCGAGGATTAGTAGCTACTGTAGAGACTGGGAGGTGCGCTTGGAGCAGCTGCGTGAAGCCGAGTGACCAAACCAGATGCAAATCCAGCAGCAGATTGACTGTGGGGATGACACTGAGCTGCAGTTCTCTTAAATGCCACCCGTGATTTTGCTCCGTGGAAAACACAAACGCTTCACCAGCTCCAGGGTGAAGGTGCTATCTAAGCAAACGGACTTGGTGGTTAAGAGGAACAGGCTATTTTCACGTTTTTTATTAAGAACGCAGTCTCCAAACCTCCAAGCCTAAAATAAGGGACCCGAAGATGTTCTCCAGCTTGTAGAAAGCAAGGAGCTGGATGACCACAGTGCTGTGTCACCTCATCACCTGCTTACTGTGTGACTTTTGCACCAAGGGTGTGTAGAGCAGAAGCTGTAGGGGCAGCCAGATGAGCTCACCTTTCAGAAAGTGCCCATGTCAGAGGGGTTATCAGCTGCAGAGCCGTGACCTCCTGCGAGACAACCGCTTGGTTGCCTTGAGATCCGCAAGATCTGTGCAAATGTCGGCCCGTTTTGCGTGCGAGGTTTTTTTTTCCTCTCCCTCTTTGGTATAAATATATCAAGATAGTTATCTTTAGCTGCGCACACATGCATGCAAGCCAGGCTGGTTCACTGAACACCAGCCAAGCCCTGTGTGCTTAAACCAGCACACCATCTTCACTCAGGCAAAGCCCCTGTTGATTTTTCTTTGCTTCTGTAAATTCCAGAGCCTCAGTCCAAAACTGGTGGCGTGCATTTGTTTGCCTTTGTACCGTAATACAGATGGGCAATCTTTATTATATGACTGCGTTTATTTACTGATAGGAATGTGTAGGGCTGTGATAGGTTGCTACACAGATAATTATTGATTCCTTTTATTTTTTCTTTCCCTTGCAAAACTGGCAGATTCATTGAATGTCCTGAGTTGGAAGGGACCCACAAGGATCGTCGAGTCCGACTCCTGTCCCTGCATCGGACAACCCCAAAGTGCACACGATGAATCCTGTGTTAGACCACGTTTTCAATTGATTTGCATCTGAAAACCTCTCTTCTTTTATTTTTTTCTATCCTGAAAATTATTTATAGCTGGCAAAATGGTCTTTTCTTTTGCAGGAATCTCCTAATCTGCGTCTGATTTTGTATCACAGGTGCTGCAAAAGCACTGCTAGGGCTAGATTACGGCTGTGGCCAGTTGAATTCCTACCCAATGCTTTGTTTGCATCTTGACAGTAAGATGTGGTTGTCTTTCCCCTTCTTCCCCTGTATACTGATTTCCTATGGAATGTATATTTAGACGTATAAAAGGCATATGCAATTTTGATCATACAACTCAAAAAAATAAAAAAAAAATACCAAGCACGAACCCCAGACTTAAAGGCTCTACTGGAAAGGTCCCAGAGCAGCAGATGTGTACCTAGAAAAGCAGGGGACGTTTCCTAGAGGACAGGTCACCCTCCCAAGACAGGCTGTTGGCTTCTTCTCCCAAGTAGCAAATAATAGGACAAGAGGAAATAGCCTCAAGTTGCACAAGGGGAGGTTCAGATTGGATATTAGGAAAAAATTCTTCATGGAAAGGGTTGTCAGGCATTGGAACAGGCTGCCCAGGGAAGTGGTGGAGTCACCATCCCTGGAGGGGTTTAAAAGGTGTTTAGATGAGGTTCTTAGGGACATGGTTTAGTGCTAGGTTAGGTTATGGTTGAACTTGATGATCCTGAGGGTCTCTTCTGACTGAAATGGTTCTATGATTCTATGACTGTGTCCAGTTCTTGTGTCCTCCAGATAAATTCCAGTGGGAAGAGGTGGACGGGAAGGGCTGGGAGGGGAGAGCTGGAGCAGCACGGCTTGCTCAGCCCTGCCCAGGTGTACCAGGGAGGTGGTGAACTGTTAAAACAGGAGGATGCCTTTGGTTCAGGAGCAGGTGAGTCTCACCTGACATGGCTGCTTAGGCTGGAAATGAGAAGAAACTTTATAATCATGTCAGAAGAAAGATTCTGGGGAAGCTTTTTAATAAGAGCAGTGGGAGCGAGGTGTTTGATTTGTTTCTGGGCAGGATTATCTGTTTGCCTGAGGTAGATGCAGACGGAGTTCGCGCTCCAGGGACGCCCTTCTCAATCCTATGTAAAAAAAAAAGAGAGAGAAGAAGATGTATATAATGAAAATGAGTTTGAGGATTCAGGAGAGAATAAGTTGGCCTGGTTTTATTTCTAAGTGGCTGTCCCCATACAGAGCCTCTGCTCATATGCAGGAATAGGTTTTATTCTGAGGCTGATAGTTAAATGCCATGGCAACTGTCCAAGGCTGTGGTTACCTGGCCCTTTTCATCTGGTGTGAGTGTGCTGGTGACAAAGGGGCTGGTCCCGCTGACTTTCCTCTCCCAAACTGCTTTCCAGCCCATCCCTGGTGTTGGTGCTAGGGTTCACGCAACCCTGCAGCAACCTGGGTGGAAACACTGATTTGAACAAGATTTAACCCAGAAGACAAAAAAAACCCAAACAGTCAAGCTGCTTCTTGATGTGGTGAGTTCCTGCACTTGCCTTACAAGAGCCCCCATCCCTGGGGCAGGCAGGGCAAGGTGGAGGTGGCCCTGAGCAGTGCTGGGGTGCACGGTGAAACTGCCCCAGCAATGGGGTCCACAGTACAGACAGATGTGGACATGTTATAGCAGGTCTAGAGGAGGCCATGAGAATGATGAAAGGGCTGGAACACATCTCCTACAAGGACAGGCTGAGAGTTGGGGTGGTTCAGCCTGGAGAAGAGAAGGCTCTGGGGAGACCTTATTGTGGCCTCTCAGTGTTTAAAGAGGGTTTGTAAGAAAGGTGGAGAGAGAGTTTTTACCAAGGCCTGTAGTGACAAGACAAAGGGCAATGGTTTTAAACTGGAAAAGCATAGGTGTAGTTTGGACATGAGAAAGAAATTTTTCATGATGAGCAGGGTGAGACACTGAACGAGGTTGCCCAGCAAAGCTGTGGATGCCCCATCACTAAAGTGTTCAAGGTGAAGCTGGACGGAGCTGTGAGCAACATGATGTAGTGAAAGGTGTTCCTGCCCATGGCAGGGGGTTAGGACGAGGTGATCTTAGAAGGTCCCTTCCAACCTGAACCATTCTGTGAAATACTGTCCTAGCCATGACAGAGCTTTTGTTTTCCAGTCTCTGCCAGGTAGGAGGAGATGTAGAGGTGTCCATCCTGGACTTGACACTTGGGTGTGGAGTCTGATGGTTTGGTGTTAACGGCTGGATTGGTCCCCATGGCCGTGTTCTCATATCTGCTGGCTGCTTGGGGTCAAGCCTACAGAAGCGTTGTGCCCACCCTTGAAGCTCCTTGTCCCACAAAACCTTGCAAGAGCTGCAAGGACAGCATATGGGCTCCTCTCTGCTGTGGGAGCCTTTGCAGCAGCCTGTGTGAAACGTTTTGGTAGCTCTGAGATGTCGGGGCAGGGTGATTCATACCCGGGGTTTTCTCTTCCTTTCTGCTGTGTGAAGATGAAGAGGTGTTTGGAGTTTTCTCCCCTCTCCACCCCCGCTACCCCTGCAAAATCTCCGTGAGACACCCATGTGATGACTCAGCCCCCTTGGGAGACCCTTGGGGTATTTCCCCCGCCTCCCTAGCAGCGATTTCTATGGTGAGAAAGTCCTCTGCAGCTTGGCCTTGGCTCTTGTGGCTCACCAGAGCCCACCGAGGCACGGGCAGGCAGCGAACACAAAGGTCACGTACAGCTGGGTGCGAAAGGGCGCGTGTGGTCCTTCAGGGTTGCTTTCACCAAACGGGTTGGAAACAGGGCGGCTTCGACTTTCTTTTTCATTAATTACACCATTAAATTATTTGCGATTTAGTTGCTGAGCTTTAGTAAAAACATGGTTAGGTGAGGAAGCATCCCCATGTTCCACATCATTTCATACCCTCCTGATGGCTGGGTTGAGGATTTCCTGCTGTTCAGGATTTTGTGGACACTGACCCCAAGCAGCTCTTCCCCAGGCCCCGGGTCTTTGGACCCACACTCACTGCCAACACTGCTTGTGGTGAGGAGGTGATGAGCACAGACCCCGAATCTGCCTTATGTTCTGTAGATTTGAGTCCTAATCCCAAAAGCTATGTCGTGAACAACCGCTGCTGTAGGTGTTTGCTGCAGCTTCCAGCAGCAGGAAGGGTCTTGTTTTGTTTGGTTTAGTGGTACATCACTTATACCCCATATGGACCCTTATCATTGTCTTGCTGGTGTGCATGTTTCATCTGATGACCCCAAGACAACTTTCTCCCTGCCACTTTGTGTGCTGTCTTGCTGCCCAGGTACCATCCCCTTCCTTTTACTTCTTTGATAACATGTTCTGATAGGTATTTTTCCCCTCTTGTTTTCTTTACAGATTTATCTGGAAAATATGACCAGCAGGAGCAGCTTACTCACCATTAGATAAGTATTACAGATGACTCACGCTAAAGTATCGATAGCTGCATGACTGAGATGAACATATTGTTTTATAACAGCTGGAGCATGATGCCAAGAGCCATGAACCTTAATTCCACCATCCATGCTTTTCCACAAATGTGCTTTGAGTCTCTGGCACCTTTTTCTCTTGGTTTGTTGATCTAAAGGGTTCAGAGAGGAGTTTTTGCTCCCCTCAATGGGCTACAGGGTATGGGGCTGCTCATGTCATTTCGAGCCACACTTCACGATGTCACCTTTAAATGAAAGCTAGTGTTGAAAGGCTACAGCTTTGTAGCTGTTCTCCAGGACAACAGGCAGTTTTTGTCTTTTGAACAGATGGCACCAGTGGCTTTCCTCGATTCTTTGTGGTTTTTGTTTTTGTTTTCTTTCCAGAGCCATTTCCCCCCTTTTTCCAGCAGGACAATCCAGAAGGTGCACAAACAGGTAAGGCAACTGCTGTTGCAGCCTGATAATTTTGGGTCATTACAGGTGAAATACTGGCTGAAGTGAAGTAAAAAACCCCATTAACTCAATGGCAGTGAGAGTTTTACCCAATGTGCTCGGCCCCCTGAAAACGCCTGGAATAACTGCGTTTGGGGATGAATTTGCAGGGGTGTGCACCCAAACCTCCCTCTGCTTCCAGAAACTCTGGTGTTAAGGCTGTGCGAGAAATGGGTGATGAGATTGAAGAAGTGATGAGCAAGGGGGAGAAACCTGTCCTTGGGGGAGATGCGGAAGGAGCTGAGCTGTGAAGATGGGGAAACGCAGGGGATGGCAGGAGCTGCAGAGGAGGTGTTGAGCTGAGGGGGTTGGCACGGGGCTGAGGTGGCTTCAGCTGGGGGTGGGTAGGTAGCTTGGAGGTGTGCAGAGCCTTACAGGAATGAGGGAGAATCGGAGTCAAAAGGAGACGTTTTGGTGGGGAGCACTGCAGCGAGGGATGTGCTAGCGATGGCAAGTGCGTGGCTCTGCTTGGTGCTCCTGTTCGCGGTGTCACCAGGACCTGCTGAGAGCTCCTTGGACCACACACTTGAGCATCCTCTCCTGCAGTTCACACCATGCCTTGAACTGCTGAAGCCGTTTGATTCCCAGTAGGATACTGGACCGAAACGCCAGGTGGACGTAGCCTGAGGAGCGCATCCCTTTCACCAGTGCCAGCCTGGGGTGGTGGCAGTGTGGTAGGTGCTGCACTCCATTTCTCGGTGAACGTCAACCAGAGTCCCGGTGCATTAATACAGAAGAGAAGTTTGGCTTGAGAATCTGTGCTTGTGTCCAGTCTCGTGGTTTGGGTCTCTACATTTACTATGAGGGTTATGAGACACTGGACCAGGTCACCCAGAGAAGCTGTGAATGTCTCCTCTCAGGAAGTGTTCAAGATCTGGTTGGATGGACTCTGGATAACCTGATCTAGTGGCAGGTGTCCCTGCCAATGCCAGTGGAATTGGACTAGATGGTCTTTCAAGGTCCCTTCTGACCCAAACCATTCTTTAATTCTGTGATATTGATGTTTTGCTACTCCTTTTCCAAGAACTGCTTGAGGGATCCGCTTTGCAAGATGTTTTGTACCGAGGTTTATGTGGGAGCTTCTCGCTCTTGGGGATGGTGTAGCATCAACCACTGAACGCGAGGGCAGGGGCATCAGGAATTTCAGCGGCACGTTTTTGCGTGTGGGCATGTCCTCTTACAATGACATGCCTTAAAAAAAAAAAAAACCAAACCCAATGAATGCACTTAACCATCGCTCAGTGGAAATACTTTTGGGCAGAGAAACGAAAGCGCAAGCCCCTGCCTTTCTCACCTTGCGTCCCTGGGGTCAGGACTGCAGCTCCCAGGCAGGATCGGGTGCTTCCCCGTGGGCGGCCTCGGCCATGCGTATTCAAATCGAGCACCCAGGCGTGTCACCTCGCTGCAGCGTGGGGCTGAGAGACGCACGGGGGCTTTCCAGCCCCATGGGCCATTATTAGTAAGAGGGTTCACGTGTGGTGTGTCTTGGTTCGAGCTGTGAACTGCCAGCCGACTCTAAAAACTGCCGCTGAGCCTTGTAAATAATACTGCAAAAAGTTTCCGAGAAGCGTAGTAACTTGCCCGAATATATATATATTTTATGTCCAAAGATGCTCAGTCTTGTGTTGGTGCTGGAAGTTTGCTGAGCCCCATAAGGGGATGTGTACTCTGGCTCTCGTTTGGGAAGCTCGAGCAGGTAGCGGATAAGGAGGTGATTGCTGCGGTTTTGCTTCTCTCTCTGTTCGGAAAGGCGGATTTTGGGGCATGTTTGTGGGTTTGGCGTGTAGGTAGAGTGATTTAGAGCAATGTGAATGACCTGCATGGTAACTTTGAGATTGTGCTGTCTGAGCAACTAGACTGGGGATTACAGATCCCAGGGCACCCAATGTTCAAATAGGTTTTTAAATCGCACGGGTCATTTTAAAGGAGATAATTAAGTTCCTGAGTTACTCAGCGATGCCTACAAATGTTCCTGCAAATGGCTCATGAAGCATTTGCAGTCTCTGACTTCTGCCAGAGGTAAATGCACT
This sequence comes from Pampusana beccarii, assembly GCA_013399365.1. NCBI lineage: Eukaryota > Metazoa > Chordata > Aves > Columbiformes > Columbidae > Pampusana > Pampusana beccarii. The sequence continues at coordinate 145,501 of VWYH01009953.1, forward strand.
ATTAGGAGCAAATTAGCTGCCCATGTGGTATTTTCTGTCTTGGAGTCTCATGGTGTTTTACTGAGATGTGTTAATACATGCTGAATCTATCAGTCAAATATGCACCCTGTGATAACCGTTCTCAGGTGAAATGAATCCCGATGGAGCCATTTGAGATGTTGCTGCTCCTGCTTCCCACCTGCCCTGTTGCCAAAGGCTGCTGCTTACGGAGACAGGGCTGTAGAGTGGGTTACCTGTGCATTTGCACCTTTCCATCATTTTGTATGAGCACAAAAGCATCTTCACTTACTGGGAGGGCTGGAGCACAAGGTGGTGAAGCCAAAATGTGAATATCTATGCTATTTCCCCTTGCTAGAGGGATGGGGGATTAACCTCTGGAAGCACACTGGGGTGGGGACAGTGACGTCTGAGATGCTGAAGTTAGGCTCTGAGAGCAGTTTTTTCCTCTGGAAGTCTCTGGTTCTTTCCATCTGACTAGTTGGTGGGGTGGGAGTCATCTCATGGCACCCCCTGTAGGCTGGCAGCACAGTGTTTGGTTTCTTCTGTAGTCGGTGGCGACCTCATCAATGTTGTCCATGGGGTTTAAGGTGCGACGAATGTGATGAATGAGATGAATTGCACCTTCAGCTTCCCTGGCTGCTGGACAGACTTTTTGCCGACTTGTTCCAATGCAGAAGGCAACACTGCGAACACCTTTCTTTGATCAGATGTGACATGCCCCTAGCCAGCTTGTTTAGGCTACATACGTGTGCTTTATATGGCTGTAGGGTGGGTGAGATGAATCGTGCCCCAGGCTATGGTGGGCTGTTTGGGGAGGATTTTTAAAGCAAGTTTTGTGAGCCCTTCTTGCAGCAAGACTTAATTTCCATCTGTTTCTGGGGAAGAATGTGGTCAGATCAAGGTCAGGTTGGAGAAGGGAAAACTCCTATAGGTCATGGGTAGTTTGGCAGTGGCTGTGGCACCCCCCAAACTCCGCACCCACAGCATCTGTGGTACATGGAGGTGATGGGGAGGCAAGGGTAGGACTTCAGGGCATGACACAGGGATCATGTGAGGGCGTTTTTAGGAATAAGGTTGCTTGAGGCAATATGAGAAAGTCAGGTGGTGAATGCTGCCCTCTTTCCCAAATATTTAGTTTCGTGGCAAAGGTTACTTGGCTCAAGGGTTCCACAATTTTAGGAATTGTTACTTTGACACCAGTACCTAAGTTGTACAGAAGAGATCCCAAGGTGTTTCATCATATCTGGGCAAGTATGAGAAGATGCTTTGATGAAACCTTAGTGGTCTATTATGAATAGGCTAGTTGGTGGCCATTTAAGAAGCAGACCTCAGTACATCTGAGGTGTGTTTTAAACAGCATCAACTTCGTGTGATGGGTTTAGGGGAAAACCTTGCATTGCAACCGATGGGAAGCCAGCAGAGGAATATTTGACTCTTCAACTGAAGGAAAATGTCAGGCTCAAAGTCTGCCCTGGCATCTCACCCCAGCACACATCATCCTGTAGGTACTGGGCCAGTCATGAGGACCCTGTTGTCACTTTTGACACTGAAACACGGGAGGTTCTATCTGAACATGAGGAGAAACTTCTTTCCTTTGAGGTGCCAGAGCCCTGGACCAGGCTGCCCAGAGAGGCTGTGGAGTCTCCTTCTCTGCAGACATTCAAACCCACCTGGACACCTTCCTGTGTGATCTGCTCTGGTGAACCTGCTTTAGCAGGTGGGTTGGACTGGATGATCTCCAGAGGTCCCTTCCAACCCCAACCATTCTGTGATTCTGCTCCCTTTCCTTGTGGTCTCTCCAGGGTGTTGCTGTGCTGCTATCAATGTGGCATAGAAATTCATGTTACCTACTATCAATCACCATGGAAGAGGCGTTGTGAACTTTAGTACACTCATCACAGTGAAGGAGCACATTCTTCTAGCACATGTGAGAGTACCTGAGGAATTGCACAGGTCATTTGTTACCTCCAGGATCACTTGAACCAGTCTGGATGCTCGGGACTGGAGAGATTTGGGGTTGCTTTCTCATTCCCCCCCATTGTGCCTTGGTTGAGGGGCTGCAAAGACGAGAAAGCAACTGAAGTTGGGCACAAAATGCAACCTCTCGTTTTCCTGGGCTGGCTGCTGTCCCTGGAGGTCCACAGGCCATGTGAGCATGGGAAGCATAGGCTGGTGGGCACTCGGCAAGTATTCTTGTGCAGATATATGTGGATGGTTGTGCCAGTGAGCTCTGGCCACGTCCCTTTTAGATGGTCTCTGGTGCAGGTGTACAGGGGCTGGCTCTGCCATCTGCACGGGTTACGATGGCAGGAGGTCTCCCCCCTGCAAGGGGAATTTTCCCTTGCTGCCACGCAGGCTGAGCAGAAAGCTGATGAAGCCCAGGTCTGGTATCACAGCAGATCTATAGATGTGTCATGAACAAGGAGAAGGGGAAGCACCTGGAGACACATCTGCGTTGGACCATGTCACACCGCTGTCCCAAATGGGCAGCAACCCCAGCCAGTGGGTCCACGCAGTGCCAGTGTCCTGTCTGTATGGGCTCGCCAGCCCGGCTGGTGTCCCAGGCAGCACAGGCAGTGTCAGCCTGGGCAGGAGGCTTTTGCTTGCTTGGTTGTGTCTTAACACCTCGATCACTACCTGATTTCTACTCTGCAGCCTCCCCCAGCTTCACGTTTTTCTTTGCATTTGGAGCTGAAGCCTGAAAACACTCAAGCTAAACCCTGTGCCCCAACGGTTGCTTGTCTGGAAGTGTGGAGCCAGCTCGCAGCAGCTGCTAAAATAGCAGAACTGAAGTGGGGAGTGACAAGTGAGACGGTGATTAAGACCCGATTTCCTGTCGCGGCCCCGCAGGGCTCCTGCCAGCGATGGAGGCGTTGGTGGCATCGACAGCGACGGTGTGAAACGTCCCAGCCATTGGCCTGGGGCTGGCTGAATCGCTGGCAAGCTGTCCTGTGCCGCTTAGTTACCTGAGTGATTTGTAGACGGTGGTGACCGTGCCGGGTCAGGCTCGGGGAGAGGATGAGGATCCCATTTTAGGAATCGGGGAAGGGTGGGGAGCCCATGTGGCGTGGCCCGGGCTGAGTTGGGGTTGGAAGCATCCGCAGTGAGACCTGGTTCAGCCCTGAGACAGTCTGGTGTGTGTTGCTTTGTGGTATCTAGAAGAGCTGAAGGAGTGCACAGGATTTGAGAGCACTGGGGATGTTGGTCCCTCTGAATTTTCCTCCCATCCCTGCCAATAAATTGGTTTAGACGCACGATCTAGGACTGGGCAACAGGAGAACACAAGGGAGAGAAATTGCTGCTGAAGAGATGGTGAAGCTCCGAGAACATGCAGGTGGTTCACCTGTCCTACTGTTTGGCCCCTCGTGTAGACAGATGGCATGGAAGAGCAAGTGCATGAGAATTAGTTTATCTTTTTTGGCTTACTTGCACCTGAAGTTCATGCAAGGAGAAAACAACTGAGCGCAAAGGAGATACTGAGCTGATGGCTTGTCTTCCATGGACACTATTTCACATGTACTTACTAACATGCAGGGCATTTTCGTTAGTGCCAGGGGCAGCTTCTGGTTTCTTTCTCAGCCTGGAAGTGCAAATCGCTGCTCTTCTGTGTATGCTCCAACAGGTCCTAGGTCCGTGGTGTGGAGGTTTGGACCTGATGCGTTTCATCAATCCAGATCACATCGTTGTAAACTGTATCTTTTCTGATAGCTGATGAAGTGATGACATGCAACGCAGAGATGAGACTTTGGAGAAGGCCTTTGGAGAAAGCCAGAGGAGGTACTCACTTCAAAGAGGCCAGAACCCCCATGAGCCGTGGTGTTCACTGTGCTTGGTGGCCCATCTGATGTCTCAGTAAAAGAGCAGCTGAACGAGCCCCTTGCTGCCAGAGGTGATAGCAAGTATGGAGAAGGAGGAGAATGGAGAAAAGGTTATTTCTAGGTGCAAAGCACCAGGAATGATCTCCTCCTCCATTTTTGCAATAGGAGCTGTAGCTCTTTCCCCTCTCCGTGCCTCCCTGGCGTGGTTGTAGCCATTTGGCTTGATGGGGGCAACACTTCACCGGTGTGCAAGGGGCTTACAGTAGGAAACTGGGGTCTGTACTGTGCTCACACTACAGGCATGTGGCCCAGCAGGGAGGACCCTGGCATGTCCTCTACTGGGTCATCTCACAGAGAGCGGCCATACGAAACCAGGACATATTGCAGCCCTTTGTCAGGGTGAGGAGAAGTAGGCAAGCCAAAATCTGCAAGGCCACCTCCATAATTGTGGTGTCCCTCCAGATTTGGCTTGCCCAAAAAGGTGCAGGAAAGACATCTCTTGTGAGAATGCTTGTGTGAACTTTTATACTCTTCAACAAACCACCTCCTGTTTCTTTGAGTTTGAAAGTCACAGCAGCTCCCATCAACCCCAGTGCTAAACCCATCATATTCTCTCGTGACCCTTTGCCGTACAAAGGACAGTTGGCGCTTAATTCAGCAGCGTGAGGGACCATTGCTTGAAACTCAGTGCCGTATGGCATTTGGTCTTTTTGGCCTCTCTGAGCTCTTGGGGTCACCAGCATCTCCTCCAAGGCTGCCTCTCGTGTGTTCATGCAGCACCCAGCGCCACCGGCACAGCTGGGACGGGCTTTTGTAGCGTGGAGGCCGAGTAAATGCCCTTCTCATTCTGATCGGTATTAAAGAAGTGTAAATAAATGCATTTTTCGCAGAGCAGGTCAGCGCACGGGAGAGGCTCTGGCAGTGGTGGTGCTGGGGAACGCGTGCTGATTCACTGCAGGCAAGGTAATTGCCCTGAGCTGGTATCCTCTGCTCCCATTTCTTTCCTCTGATCCAGGAGTGTTTCTCTGTGGTGTGCAGCCGGAGGTGTGCATGGCCCATGTGTGAAAGGTCAGGAAGCGGGCAGAGCCCAGAGGTGTCCCCGAGCCGGGCAGAGCATCCCGTGTTGTGATTACTGTGTGAGGAGAGGGAGCTTGCTTGCAGAGAAATTACTTCTGCGCTCACCAAGAGACTCATGTTAACATCCACTGCCATGGGGAGAGGGGTATTTTACAGTGTCCCGATGCCTTTCATCTTAGAGGAGTTAGTTCAAAGTGCTTTTTAGACTATTTTCACAGTGCTGAGAAAGGGATGAGCGATAGGTTTTGCATGAAACATCCTTCCCAGCTGGGAGAGCAGCACCTACTGCTGCAGCTGCGGTGCTGGGAGCTGGAGCTCTTCAAATGCACCGACTTCTGCTGGCTACAAAAGCAACACCACGGCACGGCGTCGTGTTAGGAGTCTGGAGAAAGAGCTGCCCATGATTGTTTTAAGTATTTTAGGAATTATTTTGAAGGAGGGTGGATTAAAGGAGAGGAAGTAGCGCAGATATGGGAAGGTAAACAACTGCTTTTTGAGCAGGGAGGCCAAGGATGGCTTTGAGGTGAGAGCAGGGAACAGACTGCAGATGGATTTGCTGTGCAGAGTGCATCGTCGATATGTAACACTCTTCTCTCTTTCCCAGAGAAATCTTTCGTATCAAGTTAAGGAGGAAACAGCACTTGGCTGGAGGAAACAACGTAGCCTTGGTCTGGTGGCACCTGGAATGTTCCCTAGTCCTGGTTCCACAGCCCAGCAAGGCTGTGGGAGACCTGAAGACCCCAGTGCTTTCTGGCTTTGCTCAGTCTGATGCTGGAAGATGGTGCTCACACCTTGCAGCCTGTCCAGCCCAGACAAGGTGCTGCAGGCCACGCTTTGATGTGCTTCCCTTTGCGTGCCAAGCCCACGTTCAGTGTCGGCAGCAGAGCCAAACCATTGCCAGCGAGGGTAGGACTCTGTTTGTAAAGCCTGTGAGAAGACAGGAAAGGTCATTTTGTTTTGGGGGGCAGAAGGAGAAAAGGGGCAAAAGGAGAGATGCCACGTGGGTTTGTCATGTTCCCTTGAAGAAAACAAATCATCTGCGATCATGGGAGAGCAGCGGGGGAGCAGCTGAGGGATGAAAACCGGCTCACCCCTTAGCAACCCTCTCTCACATCTCTCCTCTTGCGTGTCTCTTCACCACCAACAGCAGGGAATAAAAAGGAAAAAGAAAAAAAAAAAAGAAGCAGCTAAGTGGGTTTTGAACAGATGCCAAGGTTGCTTTAATTAGGTGTATTGAATTCGTTAACTTCTGAATTACGTGGCTGCCGCGTGGCACCAATGACAAGCAGTGACAGTGGCGCAGCACCGACCTGCCGGGAGGCTCAGCAAAGCAGAAGGGTTGACCCACTTCCATCGGCTCTGCGGGGAGCGCAGGAGAACGCCCTCTGCTCGCAGGGAAAGCTCTCGTCCTGGGCTGGGGGAGCCCTGCAGCACCCCTGGACTCCAGCGTGAGCCCCGGGCTGGGTGAATGTCTGTGTGCGCCTGGGAGCTGCTCACCCTCCTGCTTTGTGTGCTGACCGCTGGCTTCTGGCTGACACTGATTTTCTGCTTTTCCCACCTATTGCACCCTTAACAAAAAATACCCTGGTGTTCTCTGATAATGGGCCTAAATGCTGTTGCAGCTGATAAGGGTGATAAAATCATCCATGCACACTGCCATGGCAACCTGCACCAATTGCTTTTCTCTCTCAGTGCGTCTCTGCTCTTCAGCGTGAGTGCAGACGTGCGGATTTGGCTGAGACTTGCCTGGGAATTACCCAAATCTGGAGGGTTTGGCTTTGGTCATGAGCTCTGCCATGGAGCTGTGGCCACTCCTCGGAGCAGAGTGTGCTTCCCCTTGAACCTTGCTGTGAGCCCTGGTGGCACAGGGTGCATCTTGAAAGAGTTGTTGGCACCGGAGAGGGGGCTTCTGAAAAATAAGTTTGTTTCCAAAGGCATTTCGTAACGGTTATCAAGAGGAACTGCTGGGTATCTGCTCCCAGCCCCACCGTGGTGCACGTGTGTGTAGACCCTGCTCAGTGCCAGCGTCCTCACTGCAGGCAGCAACCACGGGATCACTGTGAGGTCGGTGCGGTGCCTCCTGGCCAAGTCACCTCCCATCAGGAGAAGTTCAACTACAGAGTTGCATCTCGATGTTCTGCCTCCAGTACCAGCCATAAGCTGAACTCCTCCCATTATTTGGCAGTCTTCTCCATTGCTCGTTAGAGTCAGTGCAAAAAAATGTCCCATGGAATTGGCTGTCAAGTGTTGAAGAGAGAAGGTGGATTTCCTGAGCCACCAACCTGGCGATGGTGCTCTTCTGGTAGGGAATGGTTGCCAAGACCTTGGAAGATGAAAGACACCAACAGAGACATTTGTGAAGTAAACAGGTATGGAAGTGCTGCATGAAGGCGAGGTCTAAGTTGTGTTGAAGATCACCATGTGTGAGGAAATGTCCTCAAGTTGTGCCAGAGGAGGTTTAGATTGGATATTAGGAAAAATTTCTTCGTGGAAAGGGTTGTCAAGCGTTGGGACATGCGCCCCAGGGAAGTGGTGGGAGTCACCGTCCCTGGAGTTGTTTAAAAGACGTGTAGATGGGGTTCTTAGGGACATGGTTTAGTGCCAGAGTAAAGTTAATGGTTGGATTCAATTATCTTGAGGGTCTCTTCCAACCAAAATGATTCTGTGGTTCTATGAATGAGATGGTGATGTGGGAGGAAGCTTAGACACATCATCAGTCTCCCCTGGTTGTTATCCGTGGTAACCCTGGTAGTCACCCAGAGTGGTGAGGAACTTGCTATTTCGGTGGGGAAATTAGGCAGAGATGTGTTGGGGAACTTGTCTGAGGTCAGGCAGAGGAGGCGACTGGGATGTTGTTTCCCACCACCGAAGCTCCGACCTTTTCTTGCCTCGAGTGTGGTTTCTTCTCCTGACCCCACAGCGCCTCTCAGCTGGAGCAGAAAAGGGTCGCTTGAGTGGGGAGACGAAAGAAGAAATGTTATTTCACTGAGCAATGTCAGGAAATTATATGGGAGGAAGAAACAGAGGACAGATGGAAGGAACCCAGCTACCTGCTTCTGCAAGGAAGACATCTCTTTGTATCGTTAAAGCTGCTTTCAGGATTTATGATTCAGCTTTCAAGTTGGTTTTTGATAGTTAGGATGTTTTCATTTTGACTTAATCTGTTGACAAGGTGGTAAGAGCGCAGCAAGGAGGCGTATCTCTCCATCAGGTATGACTAATTGTGTTGGGACAGCCGTGAATGCGATAACACTTCTGTTTTTCTCTAGAACAGCTCCATTACAGACCGCCTGGTAGCCGAGCCCCGGCAAGTGTTTTTGTGGGAGTTTTGCTGATTGTGCAGCCCAGATAACCTGTGAGTGAGCAAACACGGAAAGCCTTGAACGTTCGGCTCAAAAACCAGAAGCAGACTTGTTTAGCTGCTTGTCTGAACTGAGCTTTTAATTGCGTGTTGTCAGTGCTTTTCAGGAAACTCATCTCGTCTGAGACATGTCGTGTGGCGATGAAGTGCTCTGATTTAGGGACAGCCACCAGGAGCTCTGTGAAGGCCAGGACTGGGCACTGGTGGCTTTGCAGCTCAGTGTTGTGCGTTGCTTCCCCCTCGTCTCCTTGGAGAGAAAAAGTCCATCCGTGCAAAACAGATGAATTTTTAAGGGAGAGCCAACAGTGTAATTTCTCCTAGTTTTTCACTCAAAAAACAATCTCTCCAAACAGACCAGGTTGCGGTAGAAGCTGGTAAACGCTTTCTCTAGATGTTTGCTGCTGTTGATCCTGTTTCTGCAGGAAACCAGGAGTTTTGGTGCAGCCTAAGGGCTGAATTTAAACTTCTTGCAGTTGAACTAGTTGCCCCCTGCTCCTCAGGGTAGCAGTTGTATGTGTGCCTGAAAGTCATGCTTATGTCCCTCAAGAAGTGTGTCAGCGCTGAGGAGCCTCTGACCTCAATATATCAGCTCAGTGGTCAACAGCCTCGTGCAGAAAGAGCTTTGGTGTGCAACTCTTCCACTTGGCAGAGTTTAATCTTTGCGTGGGTTACAGCAGCAAGCTCTCTGCAGGAGGCTGCACAGGTTTAAAGCCGTGCTTGCCTTCAATGTAAGTTATCACTTGCTCCTCACGGAGGTCTGTAGTCACCTGAAAGCTGCGCTGAAAGCAGGTGAGTGCTCGGTCTGTCAAATTTATGGAGGTAGTGGAGATCTTGACCCTTCCTCTGCCCCTGTTCCCGAGGAGGAAGGCAGGTTTTCCTGCCTGCAGCAGGGCACCTGTTCTGCTGTAGAAGTGCAAGGCTGCTTCCATCGTGATGCCAGCACGGGGCAATAGTTTCTAGTTGGGTGTTAGAGCAGTTAGTCAGCGGTAATCAGAAGGGTGATGAGGTAGCTGCTCAGTGCGGACCTTCTGTGGACATTGACTTCTCACAGTAAACTCACCAAAGGACCGTTTCAGTTTTCTTCTCTCTTTCCTTTGTTGGCTTTGTTGCTCCGTGTTGGAGGACAGCAGTTACAGAATGAGCAGATTCACTGAATGATTGGGGTTGAAAGGGACCTCTGTTGATCACCCAGTCCAACCCACCTGCTAAAGCAGGTTCACCAGAGCAGATCACACAGGAAGGTGTCCAGGTGGGTTTGAATGTCTGCAGAGAAGGAGACTCCACAACCTCTCTGGGCAGCCTGATCCAGGGCTCTGGCACCTCAAAGGAAAGAAGTTTCTCCTCATATTCAGATGGAACCTTCTGTTTTTCAGTCTGTGCCCGTTGCCCCTTATCGTTGGGCACCACTGAAAAGGGTCTGGTCCCATCCTCCTGATGCCCACTCTTGAGATATTTATAAACATTTATGCGATCCCCTCTCAGCCTCTCTTCTCCAAGCTGAACAGACCTAGTTCTCTCAGCCTTTCCTGTTAAGAAAGATGCTCCAGACCCCTCATCATCTTTGTAGCTCTACGCTGAACCATTCAGTAGTTCCTTGTCTTTCTTGACCTAAGGAGCTCTGGGCAGCTGAACACAGGGGCAGGGCTCAGGGCATGAACTTGGCAGCTGAGGACACCAGGGGCAAGACTCCACTCCTGGAAGTGTGAGAAAGCTCTGGACACTGAGAGAGGGCTTGTGCCGTCATGGCCTTATGACCGTGATCTGTCCAGGGTGACCTTGCTGCGGGTGAGGTATCTCTTGTAGGGATACAACCCTATAAAATAAGGATGTTGTCCCATGGACAGGAGCGACCTGTTGGCACTGAGGGTGGTTCCCCTCGCTCCCGTTGGGTGCCCCGGGGCGGGAAGAGGAGGCGCACTGGCTGCCAGCGCCGCTCTGAAAACGTCGGCTGTGCGGAGCCCGTCCCCGTCTGGACTCGAAGGGGCTGCGGTGCACAAGGCCTTCACACAGGTCCCTTAACAGGCTCCTTTTCACTTTTTCCAGGGGCTTGCACTGTGCTTCGTTTCAGAGGGATCGAGTGAATTAACATATTGTTGCTGCTGCCTGGGTAATTGCGTGCTCGGGGTCCGCTCTGCTCCCACACAGTCTTCGCAGCTTCCCAGACAGAAAGCATCCTTTTCCTCCAGCAAACAAGGCTGCAAAGTCTTGCCCTGAGACCTTCCTCCAAGGATGGAGGAACGGGAGGGTGGGAAGAGGAGGAGGATGCTGTTTGCAAAGGCTCCAAGACCTCGCTTCTCAATGAGGAGGAGAGGTGAGGGTTTTCATCTTTATTTCTGTACCAAGATACTAATTTTGCCTGAAGCTGTGGTTTCTTTTGCTGATTTGTACAGACCTCAGTATGGGTGCAGTTACAGAAATTTAGACTAGCACAAGTCACTACGGGGGCTCCGAAACCGCCTGAAATTAGCCATCCTGGCTTATGCAGGAGTTTCAGCAGAAGTTGAAACTGAGTGATCTGATACCCTGTTCTGTAATGAAAATAAAAACCTATGAATAGCTAGGTATAAAAATGCTTACTGGTCTCACTTCCAAGTACAAAAACCCCCACATGTGGATAAACCCTAAGAGCCCTCTAAGGCCCTGTGAGAATAGACCACATCTCCAAACATGTTGGTGAGCATATCTTCAAAGCTGGACGAGTTTCTTAATGCAAATGCAGGTTTGCCTTTTTAAAAGATGTTCTTTGGTCAAGACTGACTTCTGCTGGGGAAGTGGCATCCCTTAGGCTTTGGTCTCCGAAAAGAAAGGTGGTTGTGTGCAGCATGAGGAGGGCAGGTTTACCCCCTGGCATGGCTTGGCTGTCAAGTGGAGGCATGAAGAGGGCAGGGAGCATCAAGACTCTGGGACATAGAGGAGGAGGTTGGTTCATGGCTCTGACCTCCTGGGTGACCTGGGGCGAGAAGATGGACCCCTCCTCTTCCACCTCCTCCTCTCCTACCCACCCAGCACATGTGGCAGTTGCCTCATGGTTTGTACGGCTTCTTCTGAGAAGCCAGAGCTCAGCAGCTCTGTCTGTAAGGTCCCTTTTCATCTTCTCAGTTGTAACATTTCCTACCCCTTAGCCACGTAACTTATTTTGAGTGGAAACAAGACATTGATCCAACACCCTTTACAACACCAGGGGTGAAGGGGGGCAGGCTGTGCTGGCAGTGGAGCTTGCTCATCCCGCACCAGCGCGTTGCAGCTTGTGGGACGGAGGGATGGCTTCTTGAGACATCTCCATCCTGTGGAACAGAGGCTGCAGCCCTGGGCAGTACAGAGAGTCCTTTTCTAGTCAGTGCTGTTCACTGGGCTTAGGAAATCCTGCGTGGTCAGTAAATGTGTGTGTATAGAGGAGGGAGGAGGTGTGACTGCCCTCCAACACCGGTCTTGTGTGTATCGCAGATGGGACATGGATAGGGGTTCCTTGGCCATTGATGCCTAAACTGAGATGGACATTTTGTGTCTGGGTCACTGTGGGGCTGGATGCAGAAAAGTGGGGTTTGTCGTGTCCCACAGAGAACACGGGTTACAGTGCTTACGGGGACCTTCTGGTCTTCAGTCTTGGGTTGTGGTTGTCTCTAAACTCTTTCTCTTTGGTGTTATCACAGTACCCAAGCACTGAGCAATTCCCACCCATTTCTCCAAAGCCTCTGCACTGGTGGCAGTTAGAAGGTGATTTGTAGGATAATTCAGGCTGAAAGGGACCTCAGGTGGGTCAGTTGTGAGATCAGACCAGGTTGCTCATGGCTTCATTCAGTTGAGTCTTGAAGACTTCTAAGGCTGAGAGTGCACAGCCACAGCTTGGCTCTCGTCACATGGGAAAAGATTTTCCTGACATCCAGTCTGAACCACTCTTGTTTCAAATGGTGCGTGTTGTCTCTCATTCCTCTGCCAGACACCACTGTGAAGAACCCGGCTTTGTGTTCTCAGTAACCTCTTGCAGTTGCTGGGGGCTGCTGCTGGATCCCTCCAACCCATCTCATCCCCTGGCTGACCAGCCCAGCTCCTTCAACGTCTTCTCTCAGGACAAGTCCTCCAGCTTCTGGCCAGTTTGGTGCCCCTCCACTGCTCTCCCTCTAGCTTGTCTGTGTGTTTCTTGTATGGAGGTGCCTAAAATTTGATGCACTATCTAGGTGTGGTCTAATGAGCACTGAGGTCTCTTGCCTTGCCCTACCAGCTGTGCTCCTGCTCCCGCAGCCCAGGATGCTGTCGGTCCTTGGTGCAGTTTGTTTGTCCCAACAAGTGCCAGCCCAGCCCTCGAGTGGGGGCAGAACTGCTCAGCTGGGTCGCTGGGCTGTGCCTCGATGATCTCTTCAATAGGACCTGTCGCTGTGCTTGGGAAGCCTGTGTGTTCCTCAGTGGCCAGGAGAGAAGGGGAAAGTGGAGGTGACAAAGGCCTCACTGCTAAAGATGTGGGCTTCCCCAGGGAGAGGGAGCAAGCGTGGACAGATAAGGTGATGAACGGAGTTCTGCAGAAAAATGCAAAGAGGTGTAGAATTATAATTACCACCGTCTCACTGACTCATCCGTGAAGCAAGTTTTCACTCGGCGCTGTGCTTCCCGCGGGGCTGTGCCTGTTGGTGGCCACCGAGTGCCGAGGTCCTGCAGTACCCGTGCAAAGAGCTGCTCAACAAACACTGTGCTCGCTGCTGGGGAGGAAACGCCATTCCTGGTAGCCATGTCTAGAGGAGTTTTTACAAATATATGGATACGTACACCATATTGAAACAAAATGCTGCAATTTCATTTTGTGCTGCCAACAGTTAGTGTGTGAGTTTGAAAGTGGAGACCTTATATTGTTTAAGATCCAAGAGCTTTGGGAAAAGATGCGTTTTTTACACTGGACTAATTTAAAAAAATGCTGGTTATTTTAGTGCAGCCTGGTAGAAATAAAAGACCAAAAGGGAGAAAGACAGAAGTATCCATACAATCGTTTTAAAGGTTTTCTACTTCTCCAATTGTGTTCTCTTCAAGAAATGAGACTGACTATATTTGGGATAGAAATGAAGCCACACATCACAAGCCACTGTCGAGGTCATGAAGAGACCACATTGAAAAAGTACTGAAAAATGTGTTCTAACTAGCACCTTCCAAGCCTGTAGGAATCCTGGCTGTGGCTTGCAATTGTACTAGGGGTGAAGATTTGCATTTTCAAGCTGGCGGTTTTCCTTTTTACTCTTCCACTTCCTACCAGCTAATTCGGTGCTGTGTTAAGTGTGAATCTGGAATGCAAATCAACTCACCTGCTTGTTTTTCTTTCATTTTCAGGTTTTCTGACTCTGGAAGCTCTCCTGAGGAGCTGCATCATGCGCTGTTGCCCTTGGGATGGGATGCAGAGCTGGGAGCCAGGAGGAACCGCGATGTGCCGCTGCGAGTTGTTTTAGCAAGGAAGGGAGGCTTCTGATATGTCATATGGTGCCAAAAACCGTTCTACCCTTGACAGCAAAAATCCTTATCCTTCTTGTGTTTTTTTCCAGGACAGCTGATATTTCCTGTCAGAGATGTTTTGTATGCAAATCAAGGTGGTACAACAAAAAAAGTCCTGAAAGCAATCACAATGATAAACTCAAACCACTGGGGAATTCCTACTTAGCATTTTTTATCTTCTCTTTTTTCAGTTCTCTATGAGATGCTTCTTTGCCTGCTCTTTATTACAGTCTTTAATGTCTGTCTTGCCAGACCTCAAGCTTATGAACTATAGTGCTTCTTGTATTTCGTCAGTCTACATGAATAAGTGATAGTAAGCGCTGGGAATTGGGGTTAACAGTCCCTGTGTTTCAGCTTTGCCCTGCATTGCTCTGGTGCTGTCTGGAGTTCAAGCTAGACATGAGCCTCACGCTGCAGATTGCAGTGTACCTGTAGGGATGATCTACCTGGGAAAGCAAGCCCAGGGACCTTCAGGAAGCTCAGGAAAGCGAAGAGCCGAGGTGGGAAACAAAGAGAAACCAGCGAAAGTTTGCCCAGTAACTTAAACAGGAGCAAGGTGTGGCCTTCCTGAGGCACCTCAAGAGATGTCGTGCTCAACGTGGCACTAATGCAGCGGCATGAGTTGGTCACCTCCTCGCTCCAGCACAGCAAAGTCGCATCGGCCCAGCCTGTGCCCTGTAGGTATCCCCATAAGTGCGAGGGGCTGATCAGAGCCTTGCTCACACCAGGCTCAGACCTCGTGCTGGCAGCTTGCTGATGCTACAAGTTTGGGGGTTGGAAAAAAAAAGGGTTATGGAAGCAATGCAAGAAAAGGACATGTCAGAGCAAGAGAGCTGCGGAGCTGCGTGGCCTGGAGAACGTTCCTGTGCGTGTCCAGAGATACCCGCTGCAGCCCAGGTCTTGTTGAATCACACTGTGGTTGCTCTGGTGTTTGTGTGGGTAACAGTGATAATCGTCCTGTGTGGTGTTGGGTTCTGTTATTTGGTTTTTCTTGAATGTAACATCAACAGTCAAATTGGCGTTGGTAGGGCAGCGAGCCTGGTGCGGCTTTTATCTACCCCAAACCCGGGGACGAAGGAGGAGAGGAAGATGGCTTGACCAGTTTGGCGGCCGTGTGCTTAACGGTACCGGAGTTCAAAGCAAAGGACACAACAGTCAGATACCCAAACCCTTCTGGGCTTCAGCTGATAAGTCGCGTTTCAAAGCAAAAGGCAATCCTGATGGGGCTCTGTTGAGTGGCTGGAGCCTCCAGCACTGAGTCTTCTTTAAAAGGGGATTTCATAAGGAGTAATATGAACAGAAATGGCTCCTCTGTGGTTTTACGCATTCCAGGCATGCCAGGACTGTTCGTGTCAAGGATGGGCAGTCTCTGGGGTTTTGGGTTCTTTTCTATTTTTTTTTTTTCCTTTAAAAATGTTTGCCACAAACTAGCAGCTGAAATGGTGAAAAATAAATGAGAGTTGCAAAATCATTACAGTAGCAGTAATGGAAACTGTGAGGCTTATACCTAAACTGGCTGTGGGGTTTCACCCTGTCGTATGCGCTGCTGCGCTGTTGGGATCACAGCTTTTGCCCGCTATGACTGCTTCAGGACGGATGATTTAAAAGCAGAGCTTCAACTGTTGGTTACCCAGAACCTGAAAAAACGGTGCTTTAGGCTTTTTTTTTTTTTCGGAAGCTGTGCCTTTTCAGCTGAACCACTGTTAAGCATGAATCCCTTTCGTGTCATTGCAGTTTTGTGGACCTAACTGCATCTTTACGTTGTGCCAGCAACATTAATTTCTGCAGATCTATGGGAACAGAAATGGGATACAGTTACTCCTGCTTCTGGTGCACTTATTTTAGTTTCAAGCAGGCTGCGTCAGGTTGATATGCACCTATACACTTCAACAGAAACAAGATTTGAATTGATTGAAGAGTTTCTACACAAAAAATGATGATGCCTTAAACCTTAGAGTGCCTTAACTCTGCCTTAAAACAGTCTGAAGTTTCAATACGCGGTAAAGCACTAGGTAGTTTCTGTAGACCCAGCCTATTAGATGGGTGTTTAATTATTAATAATAAGCCTACGTGTCCTGTTGTTCTGGTGTGTGTGCTGCTCCTGTTGCCGCACTCCTGTGTGCTTGTGTAGGTAGCAGGAGCTCACGGATGGCTAAAAAAGCCAGTGGCTAGGAAAGCCGCTCCTTGAGTCTCGCAGGAGAATGGCTGTAAAAATGTGTAATTAAGTATGGACCTCAACCCGCCCCGAGACACCCTCCGTGAAGACTCAGCACCTTTATCAGCAGCGCCGGGCTGGCCGCAGCCAGCTCAGCGCCTCAGGGAGCTGGAGCTTAGCTTCACCGGTACCTGCTCTGCAGATGAGATTCATCCCTCCGCAGGGGAGCAGGATCCGAGCCGGACTCATCCCAGCAGAGGCTGAGATGTGGAGCCACAGATTCCCACCCTAAGAATTTGCTTTACAGCCGGGGTTTGGCCGTAGCACAAGTGCAGGCAGAAGGTGAGAGGCAGAGGGTGAGAAAGCGTCTCTTTGAAGGGTGCGATAAAAGAGACACTGTTGGAATGAACCTTCTGGTTTGGTTTTATTAAATGTGAATATGGATATTTAGTGATGAACAGGAGTAGATTCAGGATGTGGTGCTTGAAACCCCTTCCCACCCCCCAGCCCTCCAGGCTGAGGGAGTTGGGGTTGTTCAGCCTGGACAAAGCTCTGGAGAGATCTTATTGGGGCCTTCTAGTACTTAAAGGGGCCTGTAGGGAAGATGGAGATGGGCATTTTAGCAAGGCATGTTACAGTAGGACAGTAATGGTGGTAATGGTACAGTAGGGGTAATGGTTTTAAACTAAAAGAGGGGAGATTCAGGCTGGACATGAGAAGGAATTTTTTACGATGAGGGTGGTGAAACCCTGGCCCAGGTTGCCCAGAGAGGTGGTGGATGCCCCATCCCTGGAGACATCCCAGGCCAGGCTGGACGGGGCTCTGAGCAACCTGATCTGGTGAAGATGTCCCTGCTCATTGCAGGGGGATGGACTGGATGAGCTTTGAAGGTCCCTTCCAACCCAAACTGTTCTATGATTCTATGAACACAGGCTGATGTTACAGAGAAATCTCAGGGCCGTCACCTGGGCTGTTGTAGGTCTGTGCGTGGCAGAACTTCAATCAGCCAGGTTGCCATTGAGTGCTGCACTTGTGAGATACAAAGTAGGAAGAGCTCATGTTAATTCTGTGCTCAACATAAATATTTTTCACCTGGGAGGAGTCTGGTCTTTAAGCCTTCTGGACTGCTTGCCATTTTGGGTTTGTTTCCTTAAAATAAAAAAAAAAGAAAGTTTTCTTTCCCCAATCAGTTCTTCCAACCACAGAAATTTGGAAACAAGAAGTCGAGAGGTGCAGTCAGCAGCGAGCTGTCTTTTTACTGGGCCTATCTTGCAGGAGGTGGTTTTGAGTGAATTTTGCTCTGACCACTCAAGGTCTCTCCTGTGGAAATATTTGTCTCCGTGCAGCTGTAGCAAGCTTTACAAGTGGCAGAAAAAACTACTTTTTAAAATGAAATAAATGTGTTTTCCTTACAAGTCACATAGACAAAATGTGTGTTTGAGAAGTTTTTGTCTTGAACCAAAATAATTTTTCCACTCATATAGAGTGGGAAAACAAGTGGACCTCGAGTTGCATTTTAATGTAGATTTCATCTATTTGACCACAGCAGAAGGTTATGTTGAGATGTTCTTTTATCCTTCTGTTGGTGTATCCTTGTTTGATGTTTTGTGCTTCAGAATCTCAATTTCTCTCCTTTCGATGGTTTGAGAGTTTTGGTAGAGATAAGTTTTGTGTCCTTGGGAAGGCTATGGCAAGTTATGCAGTGGTGAAGAGATGCTGACAACCTGTAGAAGAGCCAGTTTTTGACAGCATGGGAAGTGGTTAGTGCCTCATTTGACATCCTCACATCAAAGCTGGACAGTAGGCTGGTCGAGATGTTCTGTTTGAACCACAAATTACTGGGCTTCGGGCAGAAATCACTGGATGAAATTCTGTGGTCTTTGTTAGGCAGGAGGTCAGACAGAGTCATTTATCTGGTTACTCTCGGCTTTTAGAATTTATGAATCATATAGTCATGGGGGTTTTTTTTAAGTTTCCGTGAAAAGTTTTCCTTGGTAGCATGCTGCCAACAGAACCCATCTGTTCTCTCGTCCTTTCATCATACTGTGCTGCTTTTGAATTGTCCTAGAAGGAGGATGAAATTGGGCTTATTATTTAAATTTCAGTATGGGTGGCAAAAGCAACTCTACCTTGATTATTCTGGGCCTCCCGTGACCACAGGAATGGATGATGCCTAATGCCAGCCTTGTTATAGCAGACATCTGAGGACCAGCTCATCACCACGGCATTACCAACAGTTGTCTCTGTTCCCCGTGGGAATTGTGCACCATGGGATCCAGCAACGAGGCAGAGACGGGAGGGAAGGTCATGAGGCAGCATGTGTGATTTAGTTAGTGTCCACTTACTCTGCCTGCAGGCCACCAAACCTGGGGCTGCAGGAGCTGGCAGGAAAGGGACACCTTAGTTGTCTGGCTGTGTAAGGGTCCCTGAACTTCAGTCCTACACAGCACCTTGTGAAAACAGGGAAATTTGGGAAAGCCCAGAGAAATGCAATAATAAGAGAAAAGAAGAGGAAAGTCATGTGGCAGAAACATGATGAAAATAATGTGAAATAATGTCGTTTTCTTTCCCAGTGTCCCACCCAGCACTCAGGTTTTAGCTGTTCAGTGGACATCGTTGGTCGTATGCTCCAGGTTTGTCCTGTCTCTGTGGCAACTTAGACACACTTCCCTTGGTAAGAGAGAACTCCAACACCCTTAGAGAATCACAGAATGGTTGGGGTTGGAAGGGACCTCTGGAGATCATCCAGCCCAACCCACCTGCTAAAGCAGGTTCACCAGAGCAGATCACACAGGAAGGTGTCCAGGTGGGTTTGAATGTCTGCAGAGATGGAGACTCCACAACCTCTCTGGGCATCCTGGTCCAGGGCTCTGGCACCTTCAGAGTAAAGAAGTTTCTCCTCACATTCAGATGGAACCTCCTGTGTTTCAGTCTGTGCCCGTTGCCCCTCATCCTGTCATTGGGCACCACTGAAAGGAGTCTGGTCACACCCTCTTGACACCCAGCCTTGAGGTATTTATAGGCATTGATGGGATCCCCTCACAGCTTCTCCAAACTGAACAGGCCCAGCTCTCTCAGCCTTTTCTCGTAAGAAAGATGCTCCAGACCCCTCATTGTCTTTGTAGCTCTCTGCTGGACTCTCTCCAGTAATTCCTTGTCTTGCTTAAACTGGGGAGCCCAGAACTGGACCGAGAACTCCAGATGCAGCCTCACCAGGGCAGAGTAGAGGGGGAGGAACAACCTCCCTCAACCTGCTGGTCACACTCTTCCTAATGCACCCCAGGTACCATTGGCCTTCCTGTCCTACAGCAAGACTTCCATCCAGATCTCATCAGGGGCCGGATAGTGCTGGGCATAGTTTAAACTATTGGCTCAAAAGGCTTTGGATCCATCTCATCTTGAGGCAGACATGTGAAATAGGTGGGTTGCCCTCTGGTAATGGCTGTTTGCCTCCATCAACTCTTGAGGAGGCCAGACAGCTGGTTGAGATGTGGACTCCTGCATTTTGGATGTCTGAAGCTGCATAAGATGAACACACTTCTCACTGCCTGCGTGAGTGAGAAGGAGCTACTAGAACAAAACAACTAATGAAGATCCGTCCGAGACAAGTATAATAGAGAAACTTTAATCAGTTCTGACAGGCTGGGCGGTCCCTGGAGGTCCCGTACTGAGCCTGACCCACTTGCTGGGCCCCAGCAGTGCAGCACCAGGCGCTCTGCCTGCCTTTGGAAGAGTGAAGGGACAGAGATCTAAAAAGAGACAGGGGAGTAGAGGGCAAGGGAATGAGAGCTAAGACTTTATTAAGAACTAATTGATGTATTTTGATCATTATTAAATGCAAACCCTCCTTCTGCAGCATTTCTTTTTTTTTTTTCGAGCTGCACAGAAAGAAGGGAGGTATTTGCAGAGATTTGTTTTCAATTTGATCAAATGATCTGGGGGGGGTCATAAAACACTGGCCCAGGTTGCCCAGAGAGGTGGGAAATGCCCCATCCCCGGAGACATTCAAGGCCAGGCTGGATGGGGCTCTGAGCAACCTGATCTGGTGAAGATGTCCCTGCTCATTGCAGGGGGTTGGACTGGATGAGCTTTGAAGGTCCCTTCCAACCCAAACTGTTCTATGATTTTATGACTTCCCAGTTCCTTCCCCGCACCCTCCCAGCCCCATCCCTGTCTCTCCGTCCATGCCACATTGGGGAAGCGGCTGTGAGCGTGTGTCCTGGGGACCGAGCTCCAGCACNCTTCACAGTTCCTTCCCTGCACCCTCCCAGCCCCCTCCCTGTCTCTCTGTCCATGCCACGTTGGGAAAGCGGCTGTGAGCGTGTGTCCTGGGGACCGAGCTCCAGCACTGAACCTGGCCCAGTGTCGGGGGCTGCTCCCATCCCAGGCTGTCACCTGCTGTGCGGTGGCGGAGGGAGGGCACTTTGGGTTTGTGTAGGGCCCATCAGTGTGGGCAGGAGCAGATGGACAGATGGTTGTTTCCTCTGGTCCCCGAGCTCTGGAGCCTGCCATTAGTGCCGAGGCTGAACTCAAAGAGCCTTGCTCATGAAAGGGTATTTCAACTCCAGTTAGCAGTGTGGGAGCATGGTTACAGTATTCTCAGGGCCAAGTGAGCTCACCAACAACTCGCTTGGCCTGTGGGAGTGTAGACCTTTGGCTGTGATTCATTCAAGATTTTGCTAAGCCACTCTTCTCCACAGCAGCTCTGCCTTTCTGCTTGCTCACCAGCAGCTCCAGCTGGGTTTGGAAAAGCCATCCCCACAGTGACTGTCTTCCTGAAGAAGCAGCAGGAGAACTACGTTTTATTTACCTAAGAAAATCAGTGCTTCTCCACTGACCTTGATGGATTTGGGTTGATTTATGCCAGCCAAAAAGCTGACCCTTCTTTCTGTCAAAGCCTGTTCCCAGCACATGCAGGCTGCATGGTTCATGTTTGGTTCCTGTTTGGTTCAGGAGGGGTTACTTGGCTTTCTTCATCATTATTGAAACCGCTCACTTTCTGGTGGCTTTGGCATTTCCAGTTTTGGTCTTACAGCAGAAGCAGCGGTACTTCATCTTCTGTGAGTCCTCAAATATTTTTGGTGCTTGTCAGGTGCATGAAACAGTGATCTTGGTATTGCAACTCCTGAGATGTTCCTCAGAGCCATCCTCACCCAGTGTCTAGGAACTGGAACATGGGCTTGTCATCTGTGAAAAAGGAGGGGGTTTTGAATGATTGATAGGTGGGAATATTCTAACCTCTGTCTGTGTCTGCTTTTCTCACTGCGAGATCAAGACATTGTCTTCTTATTCCCATTTTAGTGGTAGGAAACAAGCCAGCCGAGCAGCTACAGAAAAGGTCTTGGGTAGCAAACCCAAAGGGCCTGTAGGATGCTGGTACAGCTCCCCGGTGTCTGTAGTGATGCTGCTGGGAGTGCCCAGCCTGGGGCGAGTGTGGCACTGACACCATCCTCCTGGCTCTCTCCTGCCTGCTTGGGAGCCTGTAACCCCAGGGTACTGAGATGCTACACAAACGTAATGCTGCCTCAACTGGATCGGCAAAGTAAACAGCACTCTCTGCTCGTAGCTGGAGGGAGATACAGCTCTGCTTTGCATTTTGAGGGCTTCCTAGAGTTTGTGCATAACTCCATATCCAAAGCCTCGTCTCCTTCTTCCCAGTGCCTGACCACCAGGTGACACGCAGAGAGACAAAATCCCTGTCCCCAGCTCTCTGCAGAGAGAGAAGGTACCCAGGGACCAGCCCTGGCATCGCTCCCTGAAGCTGGTGAAAGTATTAGTGCTTCCAGCTGTCCTGACTGTCCCCTGCCTGTCCAGCCGGGTTGGTGAGCCTCTGCAGCAGATTGGGGCTGGGAATCAAAGGGATGGTGCACAGTTTGTGGTCTGTGAACGGTTGCAGAAACCTGGGGCGCGGAGATGGGAGCAGGGAGGGATAATGTGCTAAGCCCATGCAGGTGCTGGGTCAGCGGAGGGTGAACCAGCCCCTCGCTGCCCACACCGACAGCAGCTCCCGCGGAGCCTGCGGTACCAACAGCGGAGACCTGGGGGAGATTTGCTCCTGTCTTTTGGCACATCCCCTTGCCCTGGTTGGCAGCCGTTGTTAGATGCGTTGCCTCGTGCCAAACCTATTCAATGATGCCTAATCCTCTGCAGCCACCCAGCTCGGTGTCGTGGGCTTCCTTGCAGGAGCCAGAAATGTCAGTAGTGTTCTACATGTGGGTTTTGAGTGGCTTGGGCAAGGCCAGGCAGCAAAGCCTGCGGCTGAGCAGGTGTTGAAATCCAGCTTTCCCAAGCTTCAGGTTGGCAGCCTTTCCGCCAGGAAGCCTTTCGTTTAACTTTCCACCGCAGCGGATGGGGTTGCGTTGATGTAGGAAGGACGTCTCTGAATGCTCGCGCATCTCTTCCAGCCCTTCTTCACATCCCCACACCTCTCCCCAAAGGCACCAGCTCTCAAGGTAAAGAAAGACTACTCGGTGTCCAGGAGAGAGCAGAAAGGAAGCTGGATCACCTCTGGCACCACGCACCGGAGAAAAGAACGGGACAGTTTTGGACAAGGTTCAAGGCAGGTCGTGCAAGTTTGTGAACTGGTCCCTCGGGGCTCCATCGCCAGCTCCTGTCCGTGAGAGCCTGTCAGGTGCAGGAGCAGGTTTCTGTGCCACCTCTCACTTCTCTCTCCTTCAAAGCAGGAACAGGCTGCCCTGGAACAGACTGACCTTTGGCATAATTATTTCTTTTTCTTTTTTTTTTTTTTCCCCCAAATCAGGGGCACTCGAGTGAAAACCGAGGAAAGCTAAAGCGACCTTAGCTTTTTGTCAGCTTTCCTTGTGACGGCGGCAGGGCTGTTTTTCTGCTCTTGGCATTAAGCGAGAAATCGATGTTACCGTGGGAGCAAACTCCCAAACAGGTGGTGATCGCACACATATTAACCTGAACCAGCGCAGGAGGCACCGCGTCCTCCCATGGACCCGCTGAGGGGAGAGGAGATCTCATCCCCCTTTGTTTGTGCTCGGAGTGCGGCTGTCCGGAGGATGGTGCCTGAACAGATAAGGCTCTGGGCACAGATGTCTGGTTTGATTATTCTTTTCCTTTTTGCTACAAACCATATGGCAGTACGGGCGGCACAGATAGCTGGCAATCAAAATTCCTGGGCTCCCTCCCTGACTTCACCGTTCGCTCATGTAATTTGCAAAGCGGTTTTCATGCATCAGCAAAACTTGCTGTCTTGAACCTCCCCACCTCTTTAAAACAAGAGCTCTCCCTCGTCGCTGGAGGTGCTTTGGAGAATAGTAACCACATCTTGCTTTGCTATCGCGAAATTAGATGCACTTAATGCTTGTAAACTACTTTGGCACCAACAGATAAAAGGCAATACAGACAGGTTACTAATCAGCTTGATTAAGTAAAGCGCCTAAAGTTTGCCACTGCTGGTGGAGGTTTGCAGGCTGATCCATCTATAACCTGGAGGAGTAAGATGAATTAGGTACGATAAGGATTGTTTGGTTTCTAGTCCGTCAACCAGTGAATGAAATGACTCGGTGTTTATATGCCAGGTCACAGAGTAAAGTTTCTTGTGACTGGAAATGATTAGGCGCACTGATTAATGTTTCCAGTGCTCTTTGATCAAGAGCTGCCAGTTGGAATGAGTCTTGCTGCACAGAGACATCCCGACTGCCTTGTAGCAAAAGTGCAGGGGGTAGAAAATTGAATGAAAAAAGAAATTGGGTGGCGATGGGAAGGCTCTTCCATAAGATATGCTGGTTTTCTGTCAATGACTCTAGGGTTGCATTCTTTGGACCATCATCTTATTCCCGGAAGTCAAGGCAGTTTGTAACTTGCATTGTGCTTGTCAGGTTTATTCATTTTAAAAAGATGTTCAGGAGATTGTCAAGTCATCTAAACATTCGGTACTGATAAGGGGCCTCAGGGTCTACTAAGTTAAGAAGAAAGCATCCCAGGTTGGAGAAAAGCTTTAAAATGTAGCACTTTCTGAGTAGTTTGCAGCTCTTAGAAACTATTGATGTGGAGGTGCCATCTCCTGCATGCCTCCTTGTGATGGATGTTCCTTCTTTCAGCCATAGGATTTCCCACTTTTAACCCTTATTTAGGATATCCTCCTTTTATCATAGGTGAGATATTTGAAATAGTTTCCTAAGACAAGACATAGGAAGATTTGCTTGGATAAGAGGAAGAATCCCCACCACTGCTTATCATTGCCACATTACCACACCATTTGTCTTCATGATTTTGTGTCTTTGTCATACTTTAGGTGTTATGGTTGAACCTTGAACCAGCTGGGAGGCCATGAACACAACGGCATTGCCCACTACATTTTCTTTATAACCAGGGTTGCAGTGTTTGTCATCTTCACTGTCACACCTGTTATCCACACTTGGTCTTTCTGGGGCGACATCCACTTCTGTGCAAAGTTGTGTATATATCAGGGTAGAATTTCTAATAAGAATCAGAGTGCCCTGGTCAGGGTAACCAGTTAGCAGGTGGTGAATGGGCTCTGGAAAATTCAAGGTGAAGACACTAAAATGCCTAGATGTACCAAGGAGCCGAATTACAGATGTCCGCACCCAAGGACACTTAGTTCCAGAATCACTATGTGCTCACTGTTTTGGGGCAGCCCCCAGATCCATAGTGATTTGTCTCAAAATGCCTCTGCTGCAAACCCAGGTGGTTCATTGGTTCCAGCTGGTTTCTGCTTAGGGAAGAGGCAGGAGCTGGGGCATCCTCAGGCAACCCAAGGTCTTCCCTGCTGGTCCTGGCCACCTGTGCTCGCAGAGAGGTGCAGAGCACTGGGTGAGCGCTGGATGTCCTGGCCATCCCACGTTTCTCTTTGCTTGTGTTTGTGCTGAAAACTCCTGCTTTTATGAAACACAGGAAAACTTTTGAAACATTGGAAGAGTTCAGGAGCTGTGGAACCAGTGGATGAAAAATGATGCCCAGTGAATCCCACTAGAGTGTAGGTCAGTATAAGGAAGAAATTGCAATGCTATTTTACCAAACTTTGCTGTTTCTTTGGGCATGCCTGCTTTTCCCATATTTACTGAGCATGAGAGCTTGCAGACACCAGCACTGAGCAGATCCTCTTTAACATGGGAGGCCCATGTCCCATCTACCACTTGAGTCAGTCACCTGTCTGGACACCTGCCCACCACCATTTCCCATCTCCAGACAGGACCTTTGCCTCCCCTGCACTTGCAGCCCTGGGACCACAGCTAGTCCCCCTCAAAGCCTCTCACCTCTGACAGTGCATGAACTCTTTCCAAAGCTGGGCTGGCAGCTTTAGGGTTTCTCGCTTCTGCTGAGCTGTTTTCGCACAATGAATTGAAATCTTATAATCTTTCAGTTCTCTGATATGTTTGGTTCCTTTCAGCCAATGTATTCAGCAGAGGGAGGGTGGACAGACAGTGATCTGGACCTTGTTGTGTGAGAAACCAGTATAAATATGTGCATAAGTGAGTTTCCTGCCTTTGTGAAGTTGTGCTTCATGCCCATTTTGAAGTCTACATTGTCTTTCTGTGCATGGCCTGAAACAGTTAATATCAATGTAACTGCAGATCATTTTCACAAAAATAGGTGCCTACTCTGCCCGTTTTCTAATTTCCACGTGGCTCCATGGCGGCTGCTTGGCTGCTGCCTGCCCCACTACTAATGCTGCCGCTTTCCATCCTGGCACGTGCGGCTGCCCGTGCGTCGCTGGGACAGGGAGAGTGACGTTGGGTCTCCTGTGGATGGGGCCGAGCAAAACACAGCTGGGCATCGCCCCAAGTACCTCAAGGCCTGCTGCGCCAATCGGGTTCCCGTTGTCTCAGCATCTCGTTGTAATTAACAGCAACAGAGGTGTCTGCATCGCTCTCACGGCAAGCTAGGAGCTGGGGCCAGGAAGGGGAGGAGTTTGGGATTAGACATGTCTCCAGCTCCTCAGGGTAGGAATCACTGCTTATCTGAAGCGATTTTGGAGAGGTATTTTGTCCAAAGCAATTTTGGAGAGGTGTTTCAGGTGCGGCATCCACGATGGAGATGATTCGCGCCGGTGGAAGCCACCCCAGAGGTGTGCCACGGCTGCTGGTGGCCCCATTGCCTCCCCAGCCGCACGCCGTCGTGCTGTTGGCCTTGGAGTAGCTTATCTGTGAGGCTCCGTTCATCTCTTGGGCTCATAGCTCAAGGCATCACAGGGGTTTCTGGTAAGCTGAGACCTTTAGCTGCTGCCAGGTTTGCCTTTACCGGTAACGGTCCCTTTTTTTCCTTGCTTTCACGGGAGGTTGCTGCTTCCGCTGGGAGGCTGGGCCATGCATGCCAGCTCATGTCCAGGAGACGGAAAGGCAGGGCTTGTGCTTTGGGCTGGCACACGATGTGGAGCATGAAACAAGTCAGTAGTCAGGGGAAGCGCTGGCCAGCGAGAAGCATGAGACTCTGCCCCTCCGGGCAGGGCTGGACGGGGCAGAAACCTGGCAAGGAGGGCGTCTGCCAGGTGTCCAGGTTAGGGTGCAACCCAGGCCATTAAGAGCCTGGGTATGTGGGAGCTGGAGCTGCTGTCTGAGCTGGTGAGAGATCTTAACTGTTTGTGTCTTGGACACTCGCGGAAAACAAATGCTGTTAGAATCATAGAATCATCTCAGTTGGAAGAGACCCTCAGGGTCATCAAGTCCAACCATAACCTAACCTAACTCTAACACTAAACCATGTCCCTAAGAACCTTGGCTAAACACCCTTTAAACCCTTCCAGGGGTGGTGACTCCACCACTTCCCTGGGCAGCCTGTTCCAGTGCCTGACAACCCTTTCTGTGAACAATTTTTTCCTCATATCCAATCTAAACCTCCCTTGGTGCAACTTGAGGCCATTTCCTCTTGTCCTATCACTTGCTACTTGGTAAAAGAGACCAATCCCCTCCATGCTACAACCTCCTTTCAGGCAGTTGTAGACAGCAATAAGGTCTCCCCTCAGCCTCCTTTTCTCAAGGCTGAACAGCCCCAGCTCCCTCAACCACTCCTCATAATCCTTACTGCTTTCTGCTGCAAACTGAAAAGCTCAGGACAATTTTTCCACGAACATAAATAAACAGCAAAGTGTATACTAAGAAGAAAAGGAAAAGAATCACAGAAGCACTGACAAATCTAGGTTGGAAAGGACCTGTCGAGACCATCTGGTCCAACTTTCTTTTGAAAGCAGAACCTTAGATTAGGTTATTCAAGGCCCAGTCAAGCCAAGCCTTCAACATTTCTAGTGAGGAAGATTTCACTCTCTTCAGGCAATTGATCCTACTCTTCAGTTGCTCTCACACAAAGAATTTTTTTGATATGTAAGTGGAACTTCCCTTGAAGACACTTGTGCCTATTGCTTCTTCTCCCGTCATAGTGCAGCCTCATGAGGGATGTGTCTTCTCCACAACTACCTTTTAGTTATTGGAAGGCAGTGATTTGTTTTCCCCACCCTAAGCCTTCCGTTCTCAAGGCTAAGCAAGCACAATTCATTCAGTTGTGAAGTTCTCTAGACCCTAATCTTGCTGGTACTCTCTGGACCATCTCCAGGCTTTTAACATCTCTCTCAAACTGTGGGGGAGAAAAGCTGGATGGTGTGTTCCAGGTGCGGCCTAACAGGTGCCAAGCAGAGTAGGAAAATCACATCCCTTAATGTACCAGCAACAGTCTTACTAATTCAGCTGGGGATGCTTCTGGCCTCCGTTGCTGCCAGGGTGCGTGGCTGGCTCGTGTTTGGTTTTTTGTCTGCCAGGACACCCTGTGCCTTTTCAGTAGGGCAACTGTCCAGCAGCCAGTGCCCAGCTGGTGCTACTGCTTGGGATTATTCCATTCAGGTTCAGGACTTGACATCTATCTCTGCTGAAACTCATGTTAAACGTCATTCTTGTTGGCCAAATCTCAACAGCCTGTTGAGATCTTTCTATATGGTGGCTTTTCCTTTAAGCTCATCTACCTCCTCTCCCAGCTTAGGCTCATTCTTGACTTTGGTAAGGGTGCATTCAGTCCTACCTTCCAGGTCATTTATAAAGCTGACTTGCATTGACCCCAGAGGAACTTTATTTATGAGCAGCTTCCAGCTTACTTTGAGCCTTTAACCACCACCCTCTGAGCTCAACAGTTTAGTCAGTTTTTCAGCCATTTTATGTTTCATCTGTTCAGCCCATATCTTAATGGCTTGTCAAAATGGATTTTGAGGGAGTCTGCATCAAACACCTTGCTAAAATCAAGGTAGAGGATATCCACAGATTTCCCCTCATCCCCTGAGCAAGATGTTTGGTCAAGCATGATTTACCCTTCAGTATATCCATGTTGGCTTTTCGCAGTCAGTTTCTTGTCATTTGTGTGCCTGGAAATACCTTTTGTAAGGACGCATTCCATAGTGCTTCTAGGGACTGAAACAAGGTTGACTGGTCTGCAGTTTCCCGGATGTGCTTTTTTGACCTTTTTGTGGATGAACAGAGTATTTGTTCTTCACCCGTCTTCAGACTGGAAGACCTCTCTCCACAAAAAGCTGTTTACTCCTTGTTTTTCAGCTTCCCTGTATGGGGGAATAATGTGGTTGATATCAGACAAGTTGCTTAAAGGGCTGTGGATTACAACATGCAAAGAACAGAGGGTCCTTGTGTGTATTGATACCAGTCCAAGTTAGTTAAAACAGGACAAATTCTGGGCTGTAAATGACAGTTGTTCATGGTGACATCTAGTCATGGCCTAAATTCCAGAGATGCTCTTGTTGATGGTGGAATAATCCTGTCTGCAGGTCTAGGTGAAGTAAAGTCCAGTTCTGTATGCCATAAGCAATTATTTTTGCGAGTTTTATTTAGCAGGGACCAGTCTTTGGTCTAGCATGCATTCACCAGTCAAGATTTTGGCCTATTTGCCAGTACCTGGAAGCCAGGTCTCTCCAAGAAGGAGGGAATTTAGTTTCATGGGACTATTGTGATATTGAATGCTGATGTCTGCAACCATGATGGGGGTCATTAGCTGGAGCTGTCAGCTCCTGAGAGGTAGCTAGAGTTCTTTTAGAGGTCAATTACTAACTGAGTTATTACCTGTTTGCACAGACCAGTGTAGTAAGTATGTGGCCTAGTTTTGGAGTGATGTTGATATCAATAATTATAGGTATCAATATGTGTTTAGTCAATTCCGTTAGTCGGCACAATTACACCAGCTGTACAGCAACATTCACTCTCAGACCTGTATGTTTCTTTCACGTTGCAAAACAAGGTACGCATCATTAGCCCAGACTTTCCAGATTTGAAACATCAGGAGTTAGCCAATGTTAACGTAATAGTTGCATTGGAAACTGCTGGTTTTACATTTTAAGAACCTCCATATTGACTAAAACTAGGAAATAGCCTGTGCTCTCCACTGCCAAAGGATGGGTTTTCCTGCTCCAGCTGAACAAGTGACCATGTCCTTCATATATCAGCTGTTGGTGGCTCATAATCTGGCTTCTAAGAAGAACAAGAGGAGAATAGCAGGGGAATGAGAATAGCTGGATGGGAAATTGTGGAAAGGCCAGGAAGGTTCACCCGAAGCCTCTGAACCTTCCTAGCAGTGATTTACCAATGCACGACTGCACGTAAGTGCCCTTCTTCCACACCTGTGGATTCAAATTTTAAGGTGTAATTGTAATTACAATTGTAATTGTAAGGCAATTGACATGACATTGCTTAACACTGTTATTAATATTCACAGAGCAAGTAGCTATGTGCTGTGTCAGGCTTCTTAAATCTTTGCTAACGAACCATATCCTCAAGCCATCCCTCTAGGAGAGTGGAAACCTGGCATCCACCCAGGCTCTGTTATTTCAAGATGGCAAGAAGGAAAGTGTGCTTTTTTCCTCCCATTTTTCTGGTCTTTTTTTTTTCTTCTTTTTTTNGTCTGTCTGGAAAGGGTCAATAGAAAACAAGATACCACTGAAACACGTTGTTGCTGCACCGATGGTCGGTATTATATGTGTATACTTTAACAGTCAGCTGAGTTTAAATAAATATGCAGAACTCCTGTTTTTCTGTCGAGTAAAAAGTGACAACTATTTGCAGTGGTGTTCCCCTCGTGCTGTGGGCTGCCTGCTGGGCTTGCAGAGGTGGAACTGTTTGGGGTGTCTTTTGCTTGAAGCACTTTATCAAGGCTCCCCACGAGCCCTCCCTCCGTCTGGCTGCTTACAGGTTTTCAATGAAAGGCCCTGTTCACACATGTGGCAACTCGAATTATCTCTAAATAAACTAGTATATGTGGAGAGTAATTCATGAGCACTTCCAGCGCGATGATAAATGGCAGGCAGGGCCGGCAGGTACAAGGTGGCCCCTCAGGGATGTGTCTCCATTGAGTTGTGCAAAGATACTGTAGAAGGGTGTAGAAACGTGACCTTAAAATAAGAGCTGTGTCTTTTAGACCTTTAGAGAGCAGGCTGTAAGTGACAGACATGCAGTTTTTTGATCTGTCACCTCTTGTCTAATATTGTGTCTCCAGAACTTGACAGATACTTTGGTTTTTAACCCCAGTTGCTCCCTGTGTGACTATCAATCTGCTTTCTGAAAGACAACAGTCGTATTAGCCCTTAAAAGACACCTTAAACAGTCAGTTCTGATAAATAACAACGAACTCTAAGAATTTGTGTACTGTTCTGCTATTCTCCAGCGCTTGCTGACATGGTTCTTGAACTGCAGTTGAGCTTTGGCTTAACAGAAGCCATTCTTCTGCAATGACCAAGAGGGAGCGGAAAAGCGCACAAACACAAGAACCGTAGGAGGTTGTGACCAGGTCTATCCCAACAGGTTAAACAGGGTCAGGGCACAGCCCTGAGCACTGGTGTGTACCTGTCTGTATTGTAAGCTGTTAGCACGGCTCCAGCCCACACAGGCTCGCGCTTCTCCAGACAATGCCCGGGCAACTGTGTGGGGACTCGCACTGGCCAGGGGCCATCTCCAGGAGTAATTTGGCTGCAGGCACCTTGTTCTGAGGAGGTGAAAGGGCTTAGCTGTCTGCATACAAGCTGCTGGGCAATTGGCTCCGGTGCCCAGGAACAGTCCCTGTCTTGCCTTATTTACATGTACGAACAAGATGGAGGTTTTGGGATACAGGAGCCTCAGTGGTGAGATGCAACATATGTGAATTTTGCAATTCTGGATGCAACTTTGAAATACGTACTTCTGTTGAGCTTTCAGGCACTGCTTTCAGGTACTGTCTCTCTTGAAAACTCTGCACTTGCTGAGTATCTATTATTGCTCCCATATGGCAAGGAGGGGACTAAGCCCTTCGTCTTTAGATAGCAGACATAAAATAATGTGAAAGAAATGTGAAATGGCTGGGAGGGAGTTTTGTTCTGGTCTACAGAGAAACTATAGGAGATTCGTAGACTGCTGCTGACACGATTATAAAGCACACTGTATCTCCCTATTTGTGAGAAAAGGGAGAAGAAACGGAAGAAAAGACAGCTCAAAAACATGGAACTATGAAACAAATGCTAGAAAATCTGTACAGGGTCTTGTCACGTAATAACGTGATAATTTGTCTTTAGACATCTGTACTAGAGTCTACTTTTTTTATTAGGCATAAATTCACAGTAACAGACATCCATTGTAGTCAAACTGGTCATACTTGTAGTTCCTGTTGAAAAAAATGAGTCTTTTTCTGCCCTTAAAATCCAAGGTGAAATTGATAAAAATAAATAAGTAGTTTTGCCTCTAAGGGATGATGTTCCTGGGCAAAAACCTGTACTGTGATCTGAATCAATGCTGCAAAGCTCACCATGTATAAACCATTAGTCCTGGAATCCCACACAGCTGAATTATAGATGAAATGCATTTTGGTCCATTACATCAATGTGTTGCTTGTACCGAGGAACCCAAAACTGGACGCAATGCTCCAGATGCAATCTCACGAGTGTCAGATAAATGGGAATTATGACTTCTTTCAACTTACACAGTTCTCTTGTCACAGAAGATAGCCTGGCAGGCTGGCTGGTTCCTGCTTGTACACGTTGGTGTATCTGCATGACCTGTTAGAATGGAGTCCCATAAGCACAGGTCATATGGTCAAGATCAATCTTGTGACAAGACCTAAAGACAGCAGGGGTTTCTTTGGTGTCTCAGAAGGTATAGGGTGTGGGATGGTCCCTTGGTCCGGATTGTTCTTCGTACATGGTTCTACACCCATCCAGTCTTTTATATCTTCTGCTTTTTAACAAAACTGACCCTGAAGAGAGGGACATGATACTTGACTCAGGCATCTCACTGTAGCTGAACTGCTCTAGCTAGTGGAGCTGCACAAGGATTTACAAGTTTATGCTAAACTGAAAAGCCATGTGGATAAATTAATAGCCCTAAAGTTCTGAAAAAAAACACTTTGGGATGAACTGAGGGGATGGGGAAAAAATGCCGCCTCTCTTTGCCCCGCATCCTCTCACATCCCAGCAAGGCGGGCGGAGGGGATCAATAGATGGAGGAGGTTATAAAGCTCTTCTCATGTTCCCGAAGTCTGAAATCAGTTGGCAAAACATATGCAGCCACAGAGGAACCTGGGAGCCTCTCTTCTCAGGCTGGGAGGTCTGAGCGCTGCCAATGGCTTCTGGCCCCCTCTCCCAGCCTGATGCTTTGAAAGAATATCATTTGGCTCCGTGACACTGCGGGTCTGTTGACTTGTGCCTGTATGTTTGTGCTTGGATGTGTGCACAACTCAGAAGCAGGTCTGAGGTTAAGTAAAGCCGCTTGCTTGGTGGGGAACCTTGATCAACATGTCACAGAACGTGACAACTTCCATAATCGTTTATAAAAAAAATGCATACGGGTTCAGCTGCCAGCTTCCAGGGGAGGGATGTGTGGTAACCACTTGAAATATCTAACTTCTGGGCTCTGCCCTCATCTCCACAGCAGTTTTGAACGAATTGTTGGATTTCTCTGTGCCAGCCAGTTGATCTGTGATACTGTACTATTTATCTGATGTCTTTGAGTGTTGTGTGGGTTACTGAAGGGCTTTTCATGTCAGAAACTTAATGCAGGCTTTAGTGGGTTTTTCTGGTGTTCAAATTGAAAAAGAGTATTTTCTTTTTTAAAATTTTTTTTCTCCTTCATCTCTTTATGGACAGATGTTTAATGCTTCTGAAAATTTACTCCTTTTATTTTGTCTTAATTCAGGCATCTAAAACCATGGCCCATTTTGAATTTAGGCCAAACATCCCTGCCATGGCATGACACAGTTTTCTCCTGGTTGAGCACACAGCCTAACTCAGCACAGAGGAGTATGGAGGTGAGAGTGATAAAAAGATAGGATGTTCCATATCTTGGCTGCAAGGATATTACGAAGTTTTGTCCTGCATACGTTAGATGTAGCAAGCTCACATGTTCCTCCAGGACAGTGGGTTTGGCTCTTTATGAAAGGCCTGTGTAAGCATGAAATACTGGAAATAAAAAGACAGCTGAGGGCAATTCTGCTGTCATTATGGATTTTTATTTCAGGAGCAACGTGACTGCTGGGGTCAGTAATGATACCCAGAGTGGGCCTGCTTTTCATACATGCTAATAAGTGTTGGGGTATTTACATGGAAAGAGAGATGCTTATGATGCACATCAAAAAGTTTTATTAGGTAGGCAGAAACCCAGAATGATGCCATGTCCTACTTACCACCTTCTGGGGATACCTCTTCTGCCAACATTTTAGTCTTTTGCCAACAATCTCATTTGCTACATCCTTTTCGGAAATACATTTCTGCTACACATCTTGAAAGAGTTTAGAGTTGAAGTAAAACTGGTTCTCCCATCCCCACTGGACTTCAGTGCAGATGAGAATGAGAATCAGGTAAAGCTCTTACGAAAACAACTATTTTTGGCTCAGCCCTGATAGGACAACAGCTCCGTTTTTCTGCTCTGATATTCTGTCAGCGTGACTCATCTGTAGAGGACTTTCTGGCCCATTTTCTTTAAAAATGTGCTCTATCCAGAGAACTGACAGGGGCTTTCTAAAACTGGAAGCACTGAAAAAGAACAGCATGCTCGTTTGTTGGGTGTTGGTTGACCTTTTCTACACCACCTCGGCTCGAAAGATGTGCCGTCTTATGCAGCGAAGTGTTTTCAACCAGAAGTGTGCTTTTATGGACTGCTTTTTCCTTCTGGAGGAAGTGAACAATGTCCTGGAGAAACCTGTCCAGGAGAGGACAAATTTCAGGGCTCCCGTGGTGAGCAAGATCAGGTGTCCTCAGAGACTAAAGTGAGCAGATGATGACTGCTTCGGAGTACGAAGAGTTAGGAAGACTGGAAGAGGCCTCTGGACCTCACCCTGGCCTCTGGTCATACCTAGCTTATGAATTTCCAGGTCTTTGACACTCCCAAAGCATGAGGGCTGCTGCCAAGCTTTGAGGGTGCCACGACTAATACAAATGTGACACTCAGCAGAAAGCCTGGAGACATTTCCTCTTTGAGTCCCCCATTATCTAAGATTCAGGAATGCCACTTTTCTCTAAACTGGGAAAAAATGAAAAACGTTTTCTTCAGTCACTCAAATACCAGAAAGAAACATACCTTTGAGACCAAGGGTTAGGGAGAACTCAGACTTGTCATCCTAGTGAGGACACGTCCCTTCCTTTTCACTTGTGTATTTTCTCTGAAGATATAATCTTAGCCTGCAGCCGGACAAGATAAGCTCTTACTTAGTGTAAAGCTGTGAATAATCTCTCTCTCAAGGGCTTTAAGTACCAGGTTGAATTAGGATTTTAGAAAGGTAGAGGTGAAAGCTCCCTTTGCCAAGAGGAGCTTCCATGACTGGAATCTGGAAGTGGTCTGATGTGAACATCAGTGACCTGCTTTGTTAGCTGTACGTGAAATCTGGCTCTGCTGAAACCAGCAGCAAAACTACCATTAATTTTAAGAGATCTGATTTCCAACCCCGGTACATTTATTTGCATTACTTTTTTTCCTGTACTTTTTCCTATTACTTTTGCAATATAGGCGTGGAGGACTTGTCGAAAATATTGATATGGTTGCAAATCCTTACCGTTATGGTGAGGGTGGGCAGATGCCATTGTGCGAAGATACATGTAGAGTTTTACCTGGCACTTTGAAATGCTTTTTCTTTTTTCCTGCCTACCTTGCTTCAGTTTTGCAGGTTAAACTTGTGCATGAAAGACATGTCTTTTTATTCTGAGTTTTCTTGTGTTTTATTTTGTTATTTAGGTACTAAACTTGCAAAACATTCCTTTTAGCAGGGCAATTTGTTCTCAACTGGATCTTAACGAGACCAGTCCCCCCTTTCCTGGGAAAGCACGCACCTCTGGTGAGAGAAGCCCACCTTCCACAAACCACAGCTAAAAGATGATTTTTTCCAGTGAAACACACGGCACGCAGCCACTCAGAAATGTCAGTTTTTCTTAGCAAGAAGCAAATATGCATTTTGTAAATGTGGAACGCAGACATATTTTGATGTGGGTCTTGAACAGGGCTTCAGTATAGGGATAGCTCATCTTTAATTTATAGTTACATGCAATTGAGCGATTCCAGGAAAAGACATTTTGTGGTTCTTGGGCCAGGGAAGAAGAAGGATAAAAACCTTCTACCCTAAACAGAAACAGTTACAACAAGAAGTATAGACCTGTGTTCCCTAGATGAAAACTTAGCGTAAAGCTCTTGAAATGTTTTTCAGGATTAAAATCACTGAGACATTGATGCTGAAACTCTTTCAGGTATCACCTGTTCTTTCTCTGGGAAAAACAGAAATACTCCTGTTTGTTTACTCCCTCTGTTGCCACAAGCGATTTAAGGTATATCCAGTTGGTGGTTGGTCACGAGTGGTGTTCCCCAGGGTTCAGTATTGGGGCCAGTTCTGTTTAATCTCTTTATCAATGATCTGGACAAGGGGATCAAGTGCGCCCTCAATAAGTTTGCAGACGAAACCAAGTTGGGTGGGAGTGTTGATCTACTTCACAGTGGGAAGGCTCTACAGAGGTATCTGGACTGGCTTTGTCAATGGGCTGAGGCCAATTGTACGAGGTTCAACAAGGCCAAGTACCGGGTCCTTCATGTGGGTTACAACGACCCCATGGGGTTCTGCAGGCTTGGGGAAGAGTGGCTGGAAAGCTGCCCACGGAAAAGGACCTGGGGTTGTTGATTAGCAGCAGCTGAATATGAGCCAGTGTGTGCCCAGGTGGCCAAAAAGGCCAACAGCATCCTGGCTTGTATCAGGAATAGTGTGGCCAGCAGGACCAGGGCAGTGATTGTTCCCCTGTGCTTGGGGCTGGTGAGGCCGCACCTTGAATATCGTGTTCAGATTTGGGCCCCTCACTACAAGAAAGACACGGAGATGCTGGAGAGAGTTCACAGGAGGACAACAAAGCTGGTGAAGGGTCTGAAGCACAAGTCTGATGAGGAGCAGCTGAGGGATTTAGCCTGGAGAAAAGGAGGCTGAGGGGAGACCTGATTGCTGTCTACAACTGCCTGAAAGGAGGTTGTAGTATGGAGGGTATTGGTCTCTTCTTCCAAGTAAAAAGTAGTAGGACAAGCCTCAGGCTGCACCAGTGGAGGTTTAGATTGGATATTAGGAAAAATGTATTCCTGGAAAGGGTTGTCAGCAATTAGAACAGGCTGCCCGGGGAAGTGGTGAAGTCACCGTTCCTGGCGGTGTTTAAAAGACATGTAGATGTCATGCTAATGGGACATGGTTTAGTGGTGGACTTGGCAGTGCTAGGTTAATAGTTGGACTTGATGATCTTAAAGGTCTTTTCAAACTTAAACAATTCTACGATTCTATGACTTAAGATATAGCCACATATTTTAATCTGATTATGAGACCTGCTGTAGGAATTTCTCTGGCCTCTCTTATGCCCAGACTTAGTTTATCAAAATTGCATTTCTGACCTGGAAGTTCATCAATCATTGGAGGCCAATGGAAAGTTAATGGTAGTATGGTATGTTTATAGAGGGACTTACAGTCTTTTAGGAGTCAAAACATTTTTAAACAGTGACTGATTCATGCTTTCCTTCCACACAAATGCAACCACCACCAAGGATGAAGTCTGTCTTGTTTTTTGCAGGAGATAGCAATGGGGAAGATGTAGGTAGGCAGCATGTAATTATATAAAAAAAACAGTTTTATCAGAGCTTTGTGTTCACTCTTGTAAAAGAGTTATGGGATTTTTTTAAGTGTCTGTGGAGGCTGAGCTGCAGAGAACCAGCAGTAATGTCACCTTTGGATTGTGTTGAGGTTATTGCTTCTGTACCAACAGTGGGGATATATTGCTGTATTATCATTACCTTGGCCTGGAATATCTCAGTGCCCTTTGATCAGTATTTGGGTGAGAGAAATTCCATTGTACCTCTTTTTTTTGTACTGCAGATAACTGTGTACTGCAAATACAGCTGCGTGTCTGGCCGTGCGATGCCTGTGTGCCTACCTCGTGTTCAGGACCAGCTGGCCGGTCTCCTTGCTGGAGGCTGTTACCTCAAACAGCAGAATTATTCTACAGTGTTGTACATTCAGCCTTTACTGATGCTCACCACGCCTTCTTCTGGAAGGAAAATGGCTACTTGACTAATCTGTTAGAAACTGGCTCGTCCTTAAATCATAGGAAAAAAGAAAAGCTTGTAAGGAAACTGCTGCCCTATCTTTATTAGCCAGCCTTTCCTTATTTCCATTACATGCAGCCTTGCTTATGTCTCTGACACTTGGGAAATACTCAAATTCTGCTTCTCTTCTTTTTCTTCAGACCAAGTGGCTTTGGGGCTGATCCAAAGCTCATTCAATTTGAGGGGAGTCTCTCTAATTCTGTTGACTGGCTTTGGATCCTCTCCCTCACTTGCATCCTTTTCAGAAGTCAGAAGGCACGTGTTTAATTTATTCTTAGAAAGCTGATCTCAGGAAGGCAGAAATCCAATAACTTCAATGTAGTACCTGAGTGCTCTGCTTCAAACAGATCTGTCAGAGGGTTGCCCATCCCAAATAAAGAGATAACAAAGGATTTCCTCCAGTATATATTATTATTTCTAATATTTTATATTAAATACCATTCAATAGAAAAACATAGAAGACAAAGCAATCTTTTTTATGCAGCTTGTTTCCTCTGCCACACAGACAAATTCCACTGGACCAACTTCTTAACACCTTTAACCACCCTTGCTGTAATAAAAGACCCATGCAACTAGTATGCCAGCATGGTAAAATGGGCCGAAAGTCTGAATCAATACTCGTAAATATCTGTGTGAACTCAAGAAATGGGCTTCAAATCTTACCCCAGAACCAGCAACGAAAGATGCGTTGTTTTTTTTTTTTTTTTAATTAATTAGTAAATACCCTTTTCACTGATGAGGTGTCTTTTATGGAAATGGAAGCTTTCCTTAATTCTGGCCTACTGGCTAGAGGTCTAAATTAAAAGAGCAACTGATCTTGAGGAGTCCCAAAGGAATGGAAGAGCACAAGGGGTCCTGGATGGCTTCATGGAAGAACAAGGAAGCACAGAGCGTAGAGCAAGCTCCATGGTGCCCTCTCTGTCAGGATTCCTCTATGGATCGCATGTGCCATTGTACCCCAACTTTGGAGCAAAGCATCACTGGGGCTACTACCAAACAGAACAGCTCATGAGAACTCCTGGCCAAGGGTGGATGGCAGAAGTGACAACTACTGCCCGTCACTCCATGTGGATGGGTTCAGCTGCTGAGGGATCACCTGAGCTGGAGACAGGGATAGCTAAAACTTCAGCTGTTTTCCATCCGAACTGTACTTCTTGGTGCCAGATGGGTCATGCATGAAAGGTGGGTCTGATCTGATCTGAGGTGGTTCTCCTGGGCATTCAGGAGCCTCTGCTGGAAGTGGGAAAGCTGGGAAAGCTGCGAATTCAGCTTCTACATGGGCTGAAAAAGATTCAGTGAGGGCAACTGTATGGGGTGGGTGGCAGGTTTGAGGGGTAGCGGGTAGTGTGATGGGGAGTGTGGCTCTGTGTTGTTTCTCTCCCTAACGAAAGAGTTTCGTGTCATTGGTTCAGTACTTGTTAGAATGAATATTGCTTGTGCCAGAGAAAAATCTCAGCTGTCCTTCTAGGCACCTGGGCTGGGACTGGTGCTGGTTTTACTGCTGTTGTTCAGCAGCGGCCTTTGGAGACTAAACCTGACCCCTTCAAGGCCTGGCAGAGGGGTTACATGTGAGCTGTGTCTAGCTCTCAAAGGCCCTGGCTGCAGCCTCCAGATGCTGCTGAAATGCTTACATATCATAAAAACAAGGACTTCTTTTCATCTCCTTGTGCTGAATGGGATATTAGCTTCTGGGGATGGCATCTGTATCTGTCTGAAGAGTTCTGGATCTAACACAGGGGAGTGATGGGCAATCTCTAAGCAAGCTGTGGATGCTCCTGTCCTTTTCCGTAGAAAATCTGAAGCCTGATAAAAATGTTTATTTATTTATTGTTTCACCTTGGCTCGCTCTCTTAGCTCTTATTATATTGCAGCTACAGAGGGGTTAGTTAAGAAGAATGTTGGATGTGGTCAACTTTGTGCACAGTAAGGATGTTATAAAAACAACAGCAACTGTAAAAACCTTTAAATAGTTCTGTCAGTCTCCCAAAAAAGAGGAAACTTGCTGTTTTCTAACCAGCATTTTCCTATCATGGAATAGGATTGGGGGATTTTAGAAGATGACAAATTGAGTATGAGTCAGGGGGGCAACATGGTGCTAAAGGAAGCTGCTCTACTGGTCTGCTGGCAGTGTGGGGTGTATTTCAAAAAACAGATAAAAAGTACCCAGACACTCAATTTTCTGCTTTCCTCAGCAGTGGCTGGACCACGAGGTTCAGTTTGGGACTTCATGCTATAGAAGAGGACAAGGGGCAGTCTGGAGAGGAGACCACAGCAGTTGTGGAAAATGAGAATCAGTATTTTTGCAGAGGAGGGGTGCGGGCCCGGCGGGAAGAGAAGTGAGCGAGGAGAACTCATGACAGTTACACACAGAAATACTCAGACTCTGCAGCAAGGCACCTGATTGCCAGAGGTCCTCTGTCTCCAGGACCCTGCTCTGTATGGGATTAGAGCTGCAAAAATACATGGAATACCCGAGACCATATCAATCAAAAACCAGAGACCCAGCTACTTGGTTCTGTTTGTTGTTTTGCTTTTGCATCTGATCCAAATTGCAGGAGAACTGATACCAATTCCTACATAGCCAAATACAGTCAGAAAAGCATCCTGGGTGGTTTAAGACCAAAATCCCTGGGGGAGAGTTAATCTAGAGGGTGCATTTTTATTGTCTTGACTGGCAAACAGCTGATCTGACAAGAAGCTTGTGCTAGTGCTGAAAGCTCACAGAAGTATTTCAGAAGCATCTTAATTCATGGCTCACATCTCAGTGCCTCAGCAGAACCGGTTGCTCTGCAGTAAATCTTTCAGGGTCTGAGCCCAGCTGCCTCTGCCCTTTTCTAACAATAAAGTCAATTATTTTCGTTTGTCAATAAGAGCCGAATGTAAAAAAAAAAAACATGCTGATGTTGCTGCACGGAAGTGTGTAAGTTAGATTAAATATGAGGGAAAAATAAATCAAGGAAGAGCAAACTACAAAGGGAATTGCAGATTCGCTTTCCAGACTGAGATTTTTAGGGCAGACACTGTCAATTATTTTGTTTGTACAACAATCTCAACTTAAATGGGGCCTCTGGCTGCTTCCACAACCTAAATTATTGATGCTGTTAGGATCCACAAAAGACATGTGCCTAGCTTTAAGCACAGGGGTAATAAAACTGAAGTCTGGAGGAATCCTTTTAGCTCAAAGTTAAATATGTGCTTATGTTCTTGGGGCTTCTTGTGGCTGCTTTAGATGCTTGTGTACCTGGTGTGATCTTTAAATAATGAAGGTGGTTGTGCTATCATAGAGGATACAGGTCTGAATAGACACGCTTGGAGGTTCCAGATAATTCTCATGACCTCTTTAGAAACTCAGTCCCATTGACTTCGCAGGAAAGCACACAATGCTAATAAAAGAAACATGGACCCGTTGCACATCATCCTGTCGTTGTGTTGCCTTGCCTGATAAAGGAAGATGGCACGCCGTGATATGAAGAGGTTCGAGGTGACATGGGACCTGGCAAGGCATCCTGCTTGATGGAAAGGGAGGTGGGGAGTGTGGGAAGGGAGCCGGGCTGGAATCACCTGGAGCTGTGGCTCAGCACTTGCTGGTTGCTCTGTTTTGGGTGGTCCGTGTGTGTGCTCCCGGCAGCAGATGGGAGTCCGTGAGGTGCCAAACTGAGCCTTGACTGAGCAGGAATGACAACAACAACAAAAACGAAACACAAAGCAAAACAAGAGAAAAAATGTTAATAATCCTCAGGCACTGGGGCCTTTTTGGCTTGCTGTTCTTCATCCTGGCCTTCAAACAATCTGCGTTGCAGCAGATTGCAGGCTCTTACAGATTTGCCAGCCCTTGCCTTTTGGAGAAAGCCTTGCTTTGTTTTTGGCTCAGTTTGCACTGCCTTTCAGACATCTCTCCTTTGCTTGGAGGTGGGAGTTTGCAATGTATTATGCATGACGTTATTTAAACCTCTCTGTCGATCATGGGGCTTTTTTATTTTTGTTGGGATTTTTTAAATGTATCACCTGCCTTTGGGATCAAGACACTGCTGGCTCGCCTGTCCTCTCTGCTCAGGCGAAAGGGCAGAGGGAGCTACGGGAGAGGAGCCGTAAGCCCTGCAGATACAATGCCATGGTGATTAGCAAAACCTACCTGAAAACGTCTGGCTGTTTGTCCTGCTTGGGGCCTCTGTTTGTGCTGTCTGGATCCTTCAAGCTCTCTCATCTGTTCTCGCTCTCACACACTTGCCCTTTCCAGAGGAATAAGTTGCAGGTAGCCTGTGGGAGGCAGTTCCTGTGCTTCCAGCCCAAGGAACACCCTTTGGGAGGACGAGCTTGCAGTGAAGGCATCCAGCTGCTAGAAAGGAGCTCTGGATTTTCCCTTTCCCTTACTCTTCCTGGGCAAAGAGAGACAAGCTGTGTAATGCCTCTGGTTCGGCTCTTTATCTGCCAACTCGAAGTACAGAGCTGAGGGGAAAGTTTCAGTTTCTTACAACAGAGTTGTCACCACGTGGCTCTTTATTTCAGGAACAAGGTGATGCAAAAAGCCTTTGGGGAGATCTGCCTCTGATGATGCCCCTGCACCCAGAACCCAGGGAGGTGGGCTCTGACCTCTGCAAGCAGTGCTCTCCTCACCCCAGTGCCTCACATTTCCCCTCAGTAGGAGACGATGCCTCTAAAACGAGTGAGATTGTGCCTCCGTGAGTGGCAGCATCTCCCAGTTTCGCCAAGTGCTGAGGAGGAGGTTTGGCTCTGAAGAAAGACGGGCAATCTCAGAGTATCCCATGCAAAGTGGCAGCTCCTGCTCCTCAAGCCTGGTGGGCGATCTTTGGCTGAGCCTAGTGGAGCTCATCTTGAGCAATGCTGGTTCAGGAGACCCTGCTGAGCACAGATGAGTCAGAGACCACCCATAGTTCCGAGACTCCCAGCTCTTTGAGTGCTGTCACCTGAAGAGAAGAGGTTTTCTTTCTTCCAGGCCCTGGCTGCTTCCTCAAAGCCTCTCCCTTCAGGAAGAGTCTTTTTCTGAGGGTGGGTATGTGTATGTCCTCCATGGATCCGCCATCGGAGCTGTGCTCACAAGGCGCTATGCTACAGGCAGAGCAACATTGATACTCGAATAGAAACTGAAAGAAGAAAAGAAGATGAAGGGAGTTACGCAGATCAGGAAGCCTTAGATGATCGAATGACACTTCTGTCCCTCCGCTGAATTGTATGTGTAGGTGTACGATTTGGTTGTGCTGAATCAACCCCACCTCGGGTAGAGACACTACCACCTAGGGTAAAGAGAAACCCATTAAATGAGGAAGGGGCCTGTGGTAGTCTGTGAGCTCCTCAAAAATGCCATTGGAGAGCCTGGGGACATGCTTGCAAAAGGCAGCGCTGCTACATCTTCATGGCTTCTCCATCCCTAGGGTCCATGTACTGCAGTCACGCTGCCTGGTGGCAGTGGAGATTGTTCCCCAAACAGAGGAAACCTCCATGCTCTGGTGTGCTGAGCAGCCATGGCTTCTGCTGTGAGGCCATCACCCACCGTTCGTCCGGGCGCTGTGTGAAACTTGCCAGGTTTCAACCCTGGATATCAGGTTTGGTTCATCAGTCTTTGCAAATCTTTTGGCAAATCGCTGGTTGAGTAACCTGGCTGCACCAGGCTGACTCCTGAGCTTACACGAGCCGACTAATTTAAGATGGAAAACCAAAGAAATTTGAGGTTCCGACTGTAGGGTTTTTTTCTGATTTTGAGGGAAGAATTTCTTGCTTCCCTAGAACAGATCTGGGGTCCAACCCTCCTGCTGTGACCCAGGCAAGGGTTAACATCTCAAAATCACCCACCTCGCTGCCCACCCTGCAATGGGCTTAGCTTGCCATTCCATTGTTTGGACTAAACCTTCCCAGATTTACTTACTTCCTTTTGATGTCTGGCAATGTTTGTTTATTAGCGCCAGTGGCCTGTGTTAACTCTAAGTCTTTGACTAAATCCCATTCTCTGCCTTTCCTCCTCCCTTCACGGGCTTGTGAGCTGATAAACTTCAGCGCTGGCTTTCAAACCCAGTGAGGTTAAACATGAACTTCTTTTCCACCTGCCTGCTTTCCCAGCTAATGGACTCTGGTGGCTGCCGAGCGAGGAGTCCTTTTATGGCAAAGAGAAGGCTGCAAAGGTTGATTTTGTTTCTGGTTCGTATGTTCTAGAAGTGGGTTTTTAACTCTTGGAGAGGAAAGGATTATTTTAGTGAGTTCCCTGCTGTCCTGAGGTCATCTACTTAAACACAGCAGAGAAATAGTAGCATGACAGGTATTAACTGGTAAGTCACATAGTGTTATATATAGTCCACCAAGCACTGTATTATTACTCCTTTTTTTCACGGTGCTTAAGTGCCATTTTGGGACTCAGAGTTTAGTCAGCTTCAATCTAAAGTATGAATCAAGAGAAAGAAGATGAGAGCTGTTTGGGAAATGATAAGTGCTTCCTATGGAAACATTTGCAACAGTTCTGTTTTTCCTTTAATCATGGGAAAGTTCCATTAAAAGAACAAAGACTATGAAAAACAAAAATCCCCATGTTTTTTCACATTTTTGATATTTGAAATTTTTTATTTTGTTATAGGTCTATTTCAGGGGCGGAGGTATTGAAAAATCCCCTACAGCTATTTGTGTGTTTTCATTTTAAGACGTAAAAACTCCTGAGCAGTTTTCACTCATGTTATTTAATTACAGATGTAAGCCCTGATCTCAAATTCTGTATAGGTTATGTGCTCTGTGTTAATATGATTATAAAATAAGGCTACATTATAATAATTTTAAAGTAAGGAATATTTTGATTTTTATTACTCCATTATTTTGTCTTATAAATCTTCATCAGCAATGATTAATTCTTGAGTCATCAGTATCTAAAGGTCCTAAAATGTCTTGTGGTTGCTTAAATATTCTTTTTACAGGATTTACAAACCCACTGATTTTTAAAACTGTGTTTTAAGGGTAGATAGGCATTCCAGCTGGGGCAATAATTCTG
Source organism: Pampusana beccarii (assembly GCA_013399365.1). NCBI lineage: Eukaryota > Metazoa > Chordata > Aves > Columbiformes > Columbidae > Pampusana > Pampusana beccarii. Next base: position 189,908 of record VWYH01009953.1, read on the forward strand.
TTGTGGCAGTCTGCACTTTTCTCTCCAGTAAAAGTGTCTTTGCCAAAAACAACTCATGTTCAAACCAGAGGTGATTGACAGGTGGCAAAGAGGAAGGATTAGAGAATATGAATTACAGAGTGAATCCAGATTGCACTGAAAGGTTTTAAAAAGCCAGGGAAAGTTTGCGGTCATCCAGAACTGAATTTACCATGACAGGCAGATGATGTAATAACAGCCCTCCTTTTTCTCTCCATTCCAGTATTTTTTCTTCGTATGTTTTGTGGAACTATAGCACTTGGAGGAAAGGCTTTTACCTCATTTTGGCAACAATTCTTTGGGCAGTGTCCTTTGATCTGTTTTGGTGCGGTGACGAGAGGACCTCCGCTGAAGTTTTCTGGGATGGTTAAGAAATCATTGCTCAGTCCTCCTCCAGCCCTGGCAGAGCAGTGCAGAGGAGTAGATTCCTGCCAGAAAAGTCCACCGACAGCATCCACAGGGGTGATTATGTGCCTGACTTCCACCTATCTCCACAAGCATCTGGGACCTGGTCACCAAGCCTGCGAAACAGACTTCTCAGGACATTCAGGCACTCAAAAGGAGAGCAGACTGCTATTTAGAATCAGAATCATAGAATAGTTTGGGTTGGAAGGGACCTTCAAAGCTCATCCAGTCCAACCCTCTGCCGTGAGAAGTGACATCTTCAACCAGATCAGGTTGCTCAGAGCCCCATCCAGCCTGGCCTCCAGGGACAGGGCATCTACCGCCTCTCTGGGAAACCTGGACCAGTATTTTACCACCCTCATTGTAAAAACATTCTTCCTCATGTCTAGATTGATTCTCCCCTCCTTTAGTTTAAAACCATCACCCCTTTCCTATTACAATAGGCCCTGCTAAAAAGTCTGTCCCCATCTTTCTTATTGACACCTTTGAAGTACTGAAAGGCCACAATAAGGTCTCCCTGGAACCTTCTCTTCTCCAGGCTGAACAACCCCAACTCTCTCAGCCTGTCCTCATAGGAGAGGTGTTCCATCCATTCAGCTTTAAAGATCAAAGCCTGGCACTGTTAACCTGTAAGCAGATATTTCTGTCTATTTAGAAACTTTTTGGTTTGAAGAGGTTTATACAATCATGGCTTTCTCCAGCCCTTTCTGCATCCAGCCTAACACCAAGATGTGCACAGAAATATATCTTCAGAAGGCGGGAAACAGCTCACTGCTCACCGCAAACCTGGGGGCACTGTTTTCCGATAGGTCAATATTTCTTAGGCTGTTATGATAACCAGTGAGAAAAAACCTGTTTACATGGAAAACAGTATTGATGTAGCTAATGCAGTTGCAAGTCCCAAGTGCATTTCAGTGCAAATACGCATATAGGCACAGTTCTTTGTAAATTAATGCCCTATTTCCATAGCAGGCTTCTTTGAGAATAAGGCACAGATTTACCTCATCTTTAACTGGGGTTTTGAGTCACATAAAGGTTTTGGTTCTTATTTCTGCATGGACAAACCCCAGGCTCTTGTATGTTCCAAGTATCTTCCTTTAAACATTTATTTGCTTGTTGCGGTGCCGGGCTACTTGTGCCCTTTGCCTGAGCAGTCAGCCAGTTCCCTTTGAAGATGTTTACTAATTAAATCAGAACAAAGATGGAATGAATGTTAAGCACCTTCAAACACTTGTTGTGTGCTTCAGTCCCATGACTGTACTTCACATGCTGCCGTAAAATCTATACATTTCAGAATATACCACATACTGATTCCTTTAATGGATTCTCTTTCTTAAACAAGTCAAGGAAAAAAAACAAATCAGGCTTGTTTCATGGTGTGTTTTTCACATCTGCGACTTTTACAGTAGGAAAGGTGCATAGTCCGTTGGATCTGACAGAGAACCGAGACCCAGCACGGTGGATCCCAGATCCAGCTGTGGCTTTGCGAAACTTATTGGCTCTGCTCCTTTTCCTTATCTGCCAAGCATAGGCTGGTATCTGGAGACACGAGTGAGAACCAAAACCCCAGGTACAAGCAGTGCCGGTGGCAGGGGTATCCAGATTCTGAAATAACCTTTATTTTTAGGATCTGGGGTAAAGTTGCTTTCTCACTCATTTGAGTGTGACACACTCATGCTGATCTCAATAGCTGGAGATCTTTTTAATTAAAGAATAATGATAAAAAGCCACATAAAATGGGTTACATCAAAGCATCATCATACCACAAATGCTAATTATTATAATTATGTAAGATTGCTCACGTTTATTTTCTAGGTGGGAAGGCACATCAGCTGACTAGGTTTCAACGTGTGGCTTTTTCAGCAAAATTTTAAGGAGTCAGATGTCTTGCCTGGTAGTTGTTGTCCCTTGCAAGCTGCATAGCTATGGTCAGTCTCTCACTTAATGCAAGCATCTCACTCAATGCATGAATATTGACATGAGGAACTTTCTTCGAGCAAGTTCCAGTCTTAGCTAGCAACACAAAGTTTCTTTGCTCTTTCTGCCTGAGGAAAACTTGGCCTCTCCCTCTTCCAGACTGAGAAATACTGCTTTCTCTGAGGAGGTAATGGAAGTGCTGTTAGCGCATATGATATCCTAGAGGTCTGCCAGTATTTCTGCAGTGTGTTGTGTAACCATCTCTACCTAGCCATCCCCCTGGGATTATGTCAGGATTTCAGAGTTTGGTCCCTTCTAGAGGAATAATAGGCCCAGCATGATCTGGTCCTGCCGTTCAGGAGCTGGGGTATGATGTGCAACAGCAACAAACACCTTTTCCCGACCAAGAGGCTGGTGAAGAGGTTTTCTGGGAGAGCAAATCTGGAGCCAAAGCAAATACTGTTTCATTGCTCTGGATAAATTACCTAGGGGAGCTTTGTCAGAAAGCTGGGAAGACATAGAGCCCAAGGAACACTGCTCTGGTGCAATGGCCAAGGTGGGGAGAAGGACTCATGATGAGCTGAGAATGGTCAGGAGACATAGGAAAGAACAAGCTGCTCATGGCACAGGAGGAACAGCAGTCTTGGTTTGACTGCTCCTTCAAAGTATGTGACCACTGACAAAATTATGTTAACCTATACTTTTGGTGAGCTAATGAGCTGCCCAAACACACACCTTAAAAACTCAAGACTGCAATCCTCGTCTCTATATAAACAACTTTGGGAGAAGACTGTAAACATCTTGTTAGGTTCAAACAAATGAAACAAAGCAATTTTGAATCATTCTCAATTAAAAATAATTAAAGGTTGTTACGAATCCTCTCTAAAGATGGTGTGTTTTCTGAATAAAAATGCCTAAATGAAATGGTTCCAGAGTAGGGGGCGTGTCATTTTCTAAACCAAAGCAATTCAGTGGGTTAGATAGAAACTTGTAAAAAAAAAAGAATTGCCAACTCAATTTATATTTTTTGCTGGTTAAAAGAAACCCCAACAACACAACACCCTAGAACCACATTTGGTTGAAATGTTTATTTATCTTTTCTTCTGCAGCTGGTGAATGCAGGGGAATGCTGATGTGCGAGACAGCTAGATTGGCATCAGTTGAGTGTTAAAGCTCTTGGGTAAGTATCTGTATGATCTTAAGATGAATCAGGTTGGAAGAGACCTCAGGGCACTTCTGAGACTGGGCTGCTCAGGGCTTTATCCAGTTAGCCTCCTAGAATGGAGGCTAACTACCCTGCTCTTTCTAGATCGATGAGAGTTTGGAAACTCCACAAGAACCCATGAGGTGCTGAGTGCAATTATTTTCACCTGGCGGTGCCAAGAGAGGGCTATGGAGTTGCCCCACTTCTATTCTCTGCCCTCATGGGTCAGGGCTTGACATCTTACTGTATGTAAATGTCTATCTAGCTGGGGGAACGTCAAGTCAGGGTTTTTGCTTAGTGTTTCTGTTCAACAACTCTTTTTGCCCTGGGGCAAAAGCAGCATCATACAGTTTGTCCAGACCCAGGCTGGTGTTGCATTTCTGATCACCCAAATCTAAAGGTGGTGATTTCAGATGGGAAACTGAGGCCACGGGCCCATCTGATGAGACAGGGAGAGAAAAAACATTCTTGACATAGAGCACAGCAATGTCTGCTGCCTTGCTGTTATGGTGTTTCCTTACCTGCACTGGAAATGAAGGCACACATCTTATTTTCCATAGACTTACCTATTGTCTCCAGAACTCAAAGCTGTACGGCAAACTTCCTTTCATCTTTTAAGCAACAGATTATCACTATGATTAAAGATGCATTTTCTTTTGCTGCCTATTCAAGGGAAAGCTGAGCACATATTTCCATTCTTTATTTTCCACACTACTGCTTTAATACAACTTCCTCTTAATAAAGGCAAACCAAGAGAAAACCACTGCTGAAAAGCTCAGATAGTTCCACGGGCAGCAAAGCCAAGGAAGTTTCATTTCCTATAGATCTGTATCTTGAGGTTGCGTTTTTGTGTGGTCTCTCTCGTGTCTAATAATCGCTGAATCATAGGAAGATTTAGGCGGGAAGGGTCCTCTTGAGGTGTCTAATCCAGGATGATGGTCAGAGCAGGACTAACTCTGGAGTTAGATCAGGGTCCTTGGGCTCTCATTCAGTCAGGTTTGGAAATCTCCAAGGTCAGACAGTGCCCACCCTCTCAGGGGCCTTGTTCCATCATTGCACTCCTCCAAAGGTGAAAACACTTTCTTTTGTCCAGATGAAATAGTCCCTTGTTGCCAGTTGCAACTGTTTCATATTGTCCTTTCATCGTGCATCTCTCAGAAGAGGCTGGCTCCATTTTCCCTGTTTTCCTTCTATTAGGCAGCAGAAAACAGTAACTTGATCCCCCTGCCTTTAGCTTTCTCCTATCCCAGACGAACAAAGCGAGCTGCCCCGGCCTCTCCTTGTGCATTACGAGCTTCAGTGTCCTCACCATCTAAGTGCTCTTCAGTTTATCTACCTCTTATCATGGGGTGGTGGTCGCAAAACAAGACACAATATAGGTTTTTTCTTTATGTGATTTCTCTTCTTCTTCCTCATCCTCCTATTTGCATAATTTTCATGTCTTTGTGTCTTCCACCTCTCTATCAATGTATTGTTAAATTTTTAAACTGATATTTGGTTTTAAAGTTATTGCTGGAAGCGGAAGGCCAGTATACTGATACATCCAATCTTACGCAGTGTGGTTACATGGGCCTCGTATTCTTGGGAAAGAAAGCTAAAAGAAAACACCAGCAATGGCAACATATTCATCTGGCACGGAAAGAGAGGAAAACACGATGAGGACTGGACAGATATCCTTCCAGATTGGTTCTGTCTGTAGAAGAGGTTACTTTTCTGAGTTATTTGTCATGGTTTCCTGCTGGTATTTACCGACCTCTCAGACAAAATTATTTCTTCTAAAATCAACCGAGTTAATCTAGGCACAGAGCTGAAGCTATTTCATCTGTCCTGGTGGACTCTATGCAAATGCAGAAGTACCCGTAGAATAACAGTAGGTGTTTCAGGAGATGCTCTGCTTGGCACTCACTCCTGTTTGAAGGTATTGAGCTTGCAGACCTGCCCACTAAGCTCATTTCTATCTGACCTGAGAGGGTGGAGAGAGGGAGCTGAATACACAAGTTATGACCCTGCACTTGGGCAATCTGAAAGGATGTGTCTTCACAATCTTGCATCATAAGGATTTTTGTCAGCACAAATGGCACCTATGCTGGTGTCATAAATGGTGGTAAATAAATGTTTTACACCAAAATAAGGTCAGGTCTTTTCAAGGAGTGTATTTCTGGCACAAAAAAAGGGTGTGCAGGTTATATGGGCAAAACTCTTTCACCTGTGTAGCTTAGTGGAGTATTCTGCATGAGTTAAATCACAGCTGTTTGCAAATCAACTTAGGCTGGCACTCTTGCCATCTCTGTTATGTCTGTCACACATTGCAGCCTAGCACACCCATGACTTATGCTTTCCAAAGTCTGTGTTGTAGACATGGCTTAAACAGAACCGTTATAAATAATTTTGCACTAGTATAGCTGTATTGATTCTTGAAGGGTCAATGATTCTGCTTTGCCTATATGATTACAGCTAAACTGGCAAACCTTCCTGAGAAGTCATCTCCGTTCGATGGCAATTCATTTTCAGTTTCCCAGAGGTTATCGTGAACATGGAAAACATCCGACAAATGGATTGCTCCCACAGAAGCAATGAATGCAGATTGAATCACCCTTGAACGTGGCTAAGTTTTCAGACAGCAACACAGCACCGTGCCTGTGTTATATTAGTTTTGCATATTTATAAGCTAGTGAGTGTTAGACATTTGACATGGCAAATCATTGCTCAGTTTCCAAGGGCTCTTTCTAAGACGAACAGGCACTTTCAGAAAATCCACAGAATATCCTGTTCAAAGGAACCTGGAGGCTGAAGTTGGAAACATATATTTCAAGTAGCTAAAGCCAGGGCTTTTTATATTTTAAACTATTGTTGTGTTTTCTTTCTTTCTTTTTTTTTTTTAATTTGTTATTGTGTTTGTTTTTTCCCTATTTCATGTCTTTTCTACATGCAGACTTCTGTTCTTCTGTCCTCCAGTTCTCATCCAATAGCCAACATTTGAAAGAGCACCCTAAGATGGCAACAGATAATGAAGGGTCTTCAGACAATACAACGGTTTTGATCAAGCTATGGGTTTTATTCTCCACAGACCATGCAGAAATTGTAATGAACTCTTCCCGTTTTCCAACGTTCTGTACGTATTTATTTCAGATTTTCCTTGCAATTCAATAGGTAGAGCCCTGTAGGTCAAACATCCTCTTCTCCTACTTGTGAAGTCTGATCCGAATCACAAAGCCTCTCTCTCTACCAAGCAGACTTTGTTTCCTGCCTGGTCTCACAGGCTGTCTTCTGCTAAGCAACTGAGTCATCTGGTTCCTCTCTACCTCCCAAACTTCCTTTGGTGCTGAGTACTCCTCTTTCACAAGTTCAAGTCTGTGTTTTTCTGCTTGGGGACTTTTCCACTTTTCAGCCCTTCCTTCTTTCAAACTGCCTGTATAGGGTGGCTTTTCCTATTCATGGACTTGCTTTTTTTTGCCTACCATTCAGGAAAAGCCCTGTCATAAAGAAATGACTCCTCTTTTGTTTTGCGTAACTTCTTCTGGACAGGAGATCAACGTGTGCTGAAGGCCGTGGCAGTCAATGGGTTTAACCTATGTTGAACATTTCAGAAAATTTTAGTTGCATTTAACAAACCAGCACAGTCAGATGTCCCAAGCTGTATTATGAAGCTGTTTCATGTCCATCTAGTTACACACACAAACTCTAATAGTATGGGCTGCTCAGTGTCAAATCAAGAAACAGTGGCCTAAATCCTGATGAAATCTAGAAGATTTCAGTGGTAGCCAGCAGCTCTTAGTTTCCCCTCTGGTCATGCCTACCAGCAAGGAGAAAGTGCTGTTGATGAAATTTTTTATCTATTAAGGTTGTGTCTCCAGAAGAGCGGTAGAAATTATTATACTCCGGCTTAACAGATTTTCACATTCAGTTGTTAACAAGGGACAAAACCAGGACTGCGTTTGAGACAAAGGAATTGTAATGGCTCAGATCCATCTGCCCATCAGCAGGGCTGCTACATCGTCTGTGGTTGGATTACCACGTTAGCGTCACCTCAGATCACATATAAAACTAACGCTGCAGAATACTACATTGCGTGCATTGTACACTTCTGTTTTGCCACCTTCAAGCCCACTTAATGGAAAAAAAAATGAAAGTTAAGGCTGTATCTTTATTGCTCAGAAAATGAGTTTTTCTGAAGCAGAAATGAAACGTGCAGTGAGGAGTTGCAGGGTCCCATAGGATGCAAGGTTCAGGCCAGTCACAGTTTTAAGTACAGCTCTGCCATGTAGTTGAGGAGACCTATTGTGTTAGCACTGCATTGCCATGTTGTTAGCTTTCAGGAGATGACTAATGTGCCTTAATTAATCCCTGTGTGAAAAATATGCTTTGTAGTCAACAGAGACAAGGCCAAAACTGCAAGCAAGTTATTGGGAGCTGCAGCTTCGTGACTTGCTTTACATCAGGGAGATGTCACCTGCGTAAGGAGGCCAACACAAACGGTGCACTTTGGTCCAAACTTATTTACTGAAAGACATCATAACCTGACCTTAGCTCAAGAAAAAGCATTTTCATAAGTAGAAAACTACCATGGAAAATTACAATTAACCAGTAAGACATGATGTATCACACAGAATGGCAATGAGTAGCGCAGATGCCACAGTGTGACAAAGGTACAGTGAGTTCAGATGTACTGTTATGTATAATCTAGACATGATTTCTGGATGCAGTGTAAGTACTTCATTATTCTTTGCCTCAGATTATGCCCGCTCATCCTCTTTCTAGGGCACTGAAACCTCATGTTTGTAAAGTCAGATGTGAGATTTCAAATGAGGACGGGGGCTGGTTACAGAATTTCCTCTCCAGAAATGTACGTTTTTTGCTGCTGTGAGGAGGGTTTACTGTGTGCACTGTGAAATGGATTCTCCCAGCTCTGGAAACAAGGACAGACTTGAGCAGGTGAAGAAATTCATGGGTATATGTCTTGCACTGGTAGGGACTGGAGTCTATGCTCTTGGGTCACACTTGTGCTAAACAGTGGGAAACAGTAATGCAAATACCTTAATACTGTAGTCCTTACACAGTAGGTTTCAATCCTGACTTTCGAATGAAGAGTTTGTGTGGGTTTTTGTTTGTTTGTTTCTTTCTTTCTTTTGTTTGTTTGTTTGTTTAATGCATCCTACTCAGTCCTGCTTGACTTTCCCACTACAATTAGATATTAGTTAGGAGAAAATGAGAATTTTAAGTTAGTGGAAATTTTTGCAGAGCCTCCAATGGGGTCTGCATCAGACTTTAACCAAATTTCTTCTTGTTACCTGGTAGGTAGCTGCGTGGATGACAGTCTTGTGTTTTAGGAACAGGACCGACATGCTTGAACAGACCCTAGGAGCTGTTCCAAAGGCCAATCTGAATAAACTCATTTACGTAAGCCACCCAGGAGCAATTGGGTAGTTGCAGACACTTGCAACTTAGACCATGTTTTCCCAGTTTTAGTCACTGCAGCCTGTTCCAGTTAAGTGCACAACCTCTGCTCCTCAGAGGAGATACTTGTGCGTGAACAGGAAGGCTGTGTCATATTACTGGTAGAAAAGTAGTGCTTTTACTCCCCTGGAAGGGCAGGAGATGGATGGTCATTTCAGGAGGAACAGTGGTCTGTATCCTCAAATGTATTTAGGTACTTGATTCCTATTGATTTTCTCATAGTCCAAGTAGCATGTAAATACCTGGAACAATGTGGCCAGAGATAAGCTGGTTTCTTTATGAAACTGTACTGAATGTTAAACATAGCAATGACTCAAATGCTGAAAGGAAGACTGGAGAGCAAAAAAGCCAAGTGATTATTTGGGGCCATGAGAAAAGGCCTGAAGGACAGCCAAGCAAGAACTGCTCTTGCAAGACCTGAAGGCACTCTGTGATGGCAGTTCATCGATGAAGGTTGCTCATTATTTGCTTATTTTGAACATGTTGTTTGCTGAAGGCCAAGGCCTGTCAGATCTTAGGAAGGCTCTTTTTCAAGAGCTTTTGTTGCTTCAGCAAACAGGACATGAGTCCAACCCACCCACTCCACAAACAAACATTTCTCCAAATTATCAGGGGAATGGAGTTCATTTGACAGAGACGTCAGTTTTGTAGAGACGGATCGCTTAGGGTGTGGGGGTTTTATTGTGTGTGTCCAAGTCTTTGCCCTCCACTCCTCAACTTTCTCCTCATGCATCCTGTATAATGACTCTGTGTGTGTGTGTTGATTTTGTTCCCTTTGGAGATGCTTACCTCTCTAATTAATCTAAGTATTCAGTACTTCAGTTGGCTGTGTTCCCAGAACAAAGGCTATAGCTGAATACAAATAACTGAATTAAAATAACATTGGCTTATAATCAGAGGAAGGCCCTGTGTTGCTTAGGAAATCTGAGGTATCACTAAGCAGAAAGGTAATTCTACCTGCTCGCATGTAAATTGGATGTCTGTCTGCTTTCCAAACAAGCTTTCGTACTCCGTATCTGCAACATCACTTCTCTTGGTGAGCTTTATGTGGAACTAAAGGCAACAATTAAAGTAGTATATTGGGACAAGGAGCAATTATAAATGGGTAAGAGTCTTTTTTCAGAGGCAATAATAACTCACAGAATGCACGAGGTTGAGTAAAGGTGCTTGATTCATTGAATGAAATGAATTTCATTCAATGAAATGAAAGTAGGTCAGGAATAACTTACAGATGGTATCTAAAAGATATTATAGTGGAAGCTCACTGCAAAAATGCTGACTTAATCTCACTGTTCAAGAAACCAGTTTGGTTCTGAGAAAGAACTGGGAAGAAGAGTGAGCGAGAGCAGCTTTTGGAGGAAGTCGAGTAAATTGCTCTTCCAAGAGAAGGGAACACAGAACTGACATGCACAAAGAAGACAGCTCGTCTCTCTGATTAATTCAGACAAAAGAAGAAGAAAAAAGACTAGAAGACATAGCTTATTGTAGTCTTATATAAATTAATCTAAATTGTCAATAGCAACTAATTAGAAACTATTTTTGTTCACATTTAGGCCTTGAGTTTGTTTTTGTTAAGGTTTTTTGTTTTGATGGAATATTTTATTTTATTTTATTTTATTTTAGGCTGGTGGAATTTAGACCTGAAGTGCAAAAGCATAAATATATGTTTTTTCTTATGGGAACAATTTTGATGAAATTGCCATGGAATGATGTTGCTTGGATTTGAAGGATTCTTTAACGTCTTAAGTGACCAACATCTTACCCCATCAGTACAGATCCCAGCCGTGATAAGGAGATAGGGATGTTAAACTAGAAGGAAGGCTGGAACGCTGTTAACCTGCTTCTGCCTGGGAATGTCACGTGGACATCCTGGGCGTACCTGAAAATAGGTATTTTCTGTAGAAGGGATTTGCTAGGGAGAAGGGAAAGCAGGAATCTGAGATATTTTAGACCTCTGGGGCACAGTTTTGAAGGTGCCAGATTCTTGCTTTGCTGATAATGACCAAATTTTCCCCCAAGGCCTGAAGCAGTAATGGAACCACAGCGAATGCTGTGAAAGCAACTTAAAAGAACTCAAAATAAATACCTATCGGACAGTGGTACACTTCCTTCCATCCTTACTATCCTCCAGCTCTAGGGCTGGTGGAGCTGCTTGGGTTTCCTTTGTACCCATGGAAGGCCTTGTACATGCTGGAGACCCCTCTGGGGAGATGTGGTTGGTTTCCCTTTCCCTTTGAGCTCCTGGAACAGATCAGCTGGTGGAGGTAAAGGAAGCTATTAGACTATGAAGGATAATATGAAGTCCTCGGGGCGGTGTGGAGTGCATCTTCAAACGTGTGTGTGACCCAGTTTCCTGCGGTCTGGATAGGGCTGTCATGGCACAGCTCTACCATGGCCTCCAGGGCAGCATCAAAGCACCTTTGAGACATCTGCTATCAGAATTCCTCAGAGGTGGTTTAGGTATTCCTGAACCTCCCAGGGACAGAGCTGGACGGTCTCTTGAAGTCTTTGCCAATGTTCTATTTCAGTATTTACCATTAACAACTGGATCCTGCCCTGAGAAATGCTGGTCTGTGCTCCAGCTAGCTGGAATGGGGGAAGAGAAAATGCAAAGCAGACATCAATTTTTATTAAGCAAACTGCACAGATGCACCAAGTCCAACCTTGTGTTTTCTGAGCTGCTCGTTTTATCCTTCACCAGTGTGAAAGCTGATGTATCACTTTTCCAGCAACGTATATTTTTTTACTCCCCCTCTGGTTTGGGGTTCTGCTTGTGAAATAAAAAAAGGATAAAAAAATATTTTTGGTATAAAAACAGTTGTAGTGAAAAGAGAAGATTATGCATAAATAAAAAAGAACACTGGACCTTTCCACACAAGTTATGCATGAATGTAATAGAGTGGCAGTTTTCTTGTCAAACATGCAGTAGGCTTGTGTGATAACAGCATATCAGCTTTTACAGGTAGGTTTCACAATTTTTTTCTGTGATCCAGTTGCAATGGGTTTGGCTCATTTAGAGCTCACCTTTGGCCTTAAGAAGAAGCCACGTTCTGAGGCTGAGAAAAAAAAATAGCACATGATGGCTGTTCCCTTTGGCTGCTGTATTTTTGGAGGCAAAGCCTCCACTGCACTATGAGCACGACACCTGTTACACTACACTATTGGAGAAGAAGTCCATGACAAATAAGGGAAATTCCTTTACCATGTTCTTCACTCCTTACACGTTTCCTCCACATGATGGGAACTGCTGCTGTATCTATCAATATCCACATTTATCTATTTTTATAACTACTTTGGAAGTAGAAGAGTTTTGTGGAGTTGGGAGGGGGGGTCATTTTTTTTTTTCTTTTGAGACTGATAAAAAGGTAGAGAAGTGGCAAACCAAACCCTTTTAATAGACCATTTGGTTCACAGATTTTTTCTAGATCCTTCTTTCCTGGTTAATGGAACTATTTGATCGTATCTGGGATCATTATCTAGTCTTCAATGACAACAGATCTAGCCTATAGTGAGCTTTGTTGATCCAGAGAAAAGGAGAGTATAACAGCAGAGTGATTTAACGGTGAACACCTCTTCAGTTAAGTAGGCAATGACGTTACGAAGTCAGTGGTTGGAAGCTGAAGACAGAAAAATTATACCTCTTCTCTAGTGTGATTTATCTACACAGCATAAACAAGATTAACAATTGTAACAAATTTAAGGATACTTTGGATTCTAGGGCTGGGATTTATCTCACCCAGCTTTGGGTGCCTACAATGAATCTACACCTGTACTTCTCAGAACTCTGTGTCTTGTTTCCTTTTGGTGAGGATCCAGCCAGCAGAGTTGAAGAAGTTCAGGGTGCGATTCACTCAGCCAAAGGCAGGCACCCAATTTAGGATGAGGTGACTGAAGCTCCATTAGATATATTGACCATATCCCCACCAACTGGAAAAGGACCACCAAGCAACATTACAGATGCTTACATGCAGGTGGATTATTTCTCTCTCTGAAAGCTTTGAACTCAGTCTAAATGACACGCTCCAGACCAGCCAGCGATGAAGAGCCTCATGGAAAGCAAGGCTTTAGTTGTCTGTTTTGCAGGAAGTCAGGGGGGATGTTCACCAGCCCCTTCTGACCATAGAATTTGTGAATCACCAGTGAGTAATTTCTCCAACTACTGTTGAAAACTCTGCTGATCATTTTGGGGCTTTCACTATGATTTCCCTCATCCCCAACCATTCATCTCTACCCTGGCCAGAACATCAGATGAGGGCCCATGGAGAGGCCCATTGCAGGGAAAAGTGAGGTGCTGAAGTTTTGGATTTTGGCCTGCTGCAGGGAAAAGTGAGGTGCTGAAGTTTGTAAGCACCTTCCAGCTCATCCTGCTTATGTCAGACTGATGCCAGCAGAGATATGGAGCATGACTGAAATCAGTAACGTTTTTAGCAAGCTTATGGGCCTGCCAGGCAGAACGGCTCACAATATCAGGGCCTGTTTTTATATGTCACACTCGATAGCGATCTTCTTAGTCTCTCTTGCCCCAATTTATCAATTGTTTCTTCCAGGCTGTTGATGTACAGTTTCATATCAGAGCTGTTTGCCTGCTGTGTGTGTCTTTTTAAGTGTTTTCTGTGGCCTTGAAATGGGTCCCCTTGCCAATGCACCCTGCCTGTTCTGCCCCAGCTGGTTCCCTTGCTGTGAACATCTACTGTTCTCCACCTGCTTTGGACACAAGAGGCTTATCAATGCATGCAGAGAGCTGCATTGAGACATTTTGCTTCCCAGGACATTTCTCCCGTATGCATTCTCTCCAAGCTTTCTTTACAGATGCTCTTTTCAGGCCACTGGTATCCCTCCCACCCATCCATGGTTCTCCTGGGCATCCTTCTCCCTGATGTTGTGTTTTTTTCCGGCTTTCACCCTGCTGGTTCTCTGCCACCCTTCCAGCTGGGATGCAGTAGAGCCAGTTGGCATCAAGAGTATTTGCCTTCATTCAGCACCCATCTTTCCTCCCCATCTTTCTTATAAGAAAGACAGAGAAAGACTTTTTACCAGTGCCTGTAGTGACAAGACAAGGGATAACAGTTTTAAAGTAAAAGAGGGTAGGTTTAGATTGGACATAAGAAAGAATTCTTTACTGTGAGGGTGGCGAGGCACTGAACAGGCTGCCCAGAGAAGCTGTGGGTGTCCTGTCGCTAGAAGTGTTCAAGGCCAGGCTGGATGGGGTTTGAGCAGCCTGGTCTAGTGAAAGACGTCCCTGCCCATGGCAGAGGGGTTGGACTAGATGATCCTTGAATGTCCCTGCCAACCCAAATTACTCTGTGATTCTATGATAATATGGGTCTGCTAAAGTTTCTATTAAATTTGGAGAAACTTTCTGGGTTTTCTTCTTGACTCTTAATTTTGTTTAATGTTTTCTTCCCATACTAAGCATTGACCTACTGGTACATTATTCTATGCCAGATTAAAATACCTTGTGCCTCGCATTTCTTCCCCCCTAATACTGAAGTCAAGGTCATCACTGTGTCCTACTTTTATTGCTCTCTCATTAGTTTATTGCCAAATTTCACTTAGAAGTTTTCCATTCTTCTCAATGCTGGCAACACTCCCATCACTACAATCAAATCTCTAGCAGTTTTGATTTCTTGTTCAGCTGTTCATGTCTCTTTCCTGACCTTTGCACCTCATGGGAAATGTATGTTTGTTTCCCTGTTGTCCTTTTGTGAATGTTACAGCAAAATAATCCCCTTTAATTTTAGTTTCACCAGAGTTTTTTTCATGTCTTCTCTGTTCTGCCAATAAATTGTGTCACATCCTGGGAGGATTTAAACCTGTCTCCTTTGCTGAACTCTTAGTTTCTCCCAGAGTGTTGTCTGAAACCAAATTTTACTGGTCTTTTCATTTAGCATTTTAAGAAGTTTGGTGTCCTCTGAGTCATTTTGGTTCCTTTCCTTCCCTTCCCCATGACCTACTGTCTTTATTTTTCATATCTCTTGCTTTCTTCACTTCTTGTTCTTTAAGTTGACATCACTCCCATCATCTTGCCACAGGCATCAAGGTGAACTCTGGGACACAACGCAC
This sequence comes from Pampusana beccarii, assembly GCA_013399365.1. Taxonomy (NCBI): domain Eukaryota; kingdom Metazoa; phylum Chordata; class Aves; order Columbiformes; family Columbidae; genus Pampusana; species Pampusana beccarii. Next base: position 204,969 of record VWYH01009953.1, read on the forward strand.
ACTTTGGGGTCATTTAATGCTTCCCTCCAATTTATCTTTTTTATCATTGGGACCATCAAGTTTTCCCCAAACTGTTCTGTGTGTGCCTCTTCTGACCTAGGCCAGACCACACTATACCTCATTTTTCCTTCTCCCAGTATTGAAGCCACAGTGACTAGTTTTTGCCCAATGGGCCTCAGCTCAGCTACATACTCGATGTTCTCATTGTTCATCATGAATTGATGCAAATGTTTCTTCAGGAAGCTCTGCTGCTAACAAGGTCTCAGCCACATGAACCTCAGTTGCTCCGTGTGGTTTGGGGACAGGCATCTCCTGGAATCTTCCCGCATGGGAAATCTGTTGCAAGGTGGGGCCTTTGACAAGAAATTCTGCCTTTTAATTCCCCTCTTGTTTGTCTGTTGGTAAACAAAGGATGCACTCATCGTCCATCCACTTGCAAGTCTTTCTTTGCTGAAGGATGTTTTACTTCTTCTTCAGACCCACATAAACCATCCAAGTTGAGCAAAGCAGAACAATTAAACCTCTTAACTCATGTTGTTCTGTAACCAGTGAGTATTCCTGAGCAGGAACAGCAAAGTTTGCTACCACTTAAAATATGCGAAGAGTGCCTGTAATATATTCATGGAAAATAATAAGCTACCTACAAATGGAGCCACACCTGTTTCCTCCAGCTGGAGGAGAAAGTGGATTAAACCCTCACCTCATTTTTCCACAGCCCTTACAAAACACTGAGCACCGTTTACAGTTGGGAGCCTGATTATCGTTATGCTTCCTTAGCTCAGCGTAAAACAGCTTTTCCTGGTGTAGATTATATTTGCATTTATATTTATTCATTTGCATACAGATTTTTATGCCCTACTCTTGAAAGGTAAAGAGATTCCAGCTCTTTTAAAGGCAATAACAGTTCATTTTATGCCTTGTTCTCCATAACAATAATTGCTATAACTCTGAAGCTCCCCTGGCATTTTAAGGGCAATAAAGAAAGGGGTGGAGAGAAAAAGAAGAGAAAATTCTCCTATTAATTGGTGAGACTCCAGGGTTCAGTTCTGCAGTGCTTTACTCCTATGAGTAATCTCATTATTCTTGGTAGGACTGATTGTACAGAGCCAGCAGGATCATGACCCAGAAGTCCAGCCCTTAATCAAATCTACCTGTTTAAAAGGAACACATGGCTGCCTTTCAGTGGGAGCCTTTAGCTCTGAAACAGGGGTGTAAATTAGCCAAAATGCCTCAAAGGGAGGAAAACTCCATCTGCTAGGTTTTCCCTCTGCTCTTGCTGAAATTAATCCATTCATTGTGTATGTGTGTGTGTAGGGGGAGTAATTCTTCAGTATTTTTCCTTTTGATAGAGGTTCAGATCCCTGTTTTACGGAAATACACAGAAACTTTCTCCATGCATCTGAGGAAAAAACACGTATAAAGGTCTGTATTGTATGGATGGGGTAAAAAGCCATACAAATCTTTAGTCAGGAAGGGGTGAGAATTTAATAAAAGTAACAGGCTCCATAGAGAGGAATGGGAAAGTCTGAAAGTCAGGCAAGGCCTGTGGGAGAGGAGAGAGTCAGCAGAGCAATGTTGCTTGGCTTAAAAAGGAGATGATGATGAATGGATGTAATAAAAGTATATAAAATATTGGATTGTACAGAGAAAATAAAGAACAGGCTTCAGTATAACATTTATCCTGGTGACTAAATAAAAGTCTAAGGAAATGTACAAGACCACAGGTAAAGCAAATTACTAGAGTGTTTGTTTCTTTTTCTTAACATAATGCATAACTTCCTATCACACTGATATTATCAAAGAAAAAAAAAAAAAGGCACAGAGGGCTTAAAACAAACTAGTTGAATGCTAGTAAATATACCCAAACCCCTTAGATGTGAGTTAGGAAAGCAAGTCTTTGAGATAATGTCTTCCACCCAGAGTGTGGTTTAACCCAAATTCCAGATTTGTGGCATAATAGGAATAAAAATCATTGTGTTTTTGGTCATTATGCTTTGCATAAATGTGAACAAATGTTACCACATCATCTGTCGCTATAAGGTGGGGTAAAAACAGGAAAGAAACATCAGCTTTCCCATACTTAGAAATTAAATGCCATGTGAGGAACAGAAAAGATGAAAAAAAAGCTCTGTGTCAGAAAAAATTGAAATAAGACCCCAAAGCAGTCTTTTTTTTTTGTTGTTTTCTGTAAGAACAGTCACAAACTCAAGTGGAAAATGAATGAGTCACATCAAAACAACAGCCTGGCTCTTCTTCCACTGCCTTTTCCCCCTGCCTGTCACCCTACCAGGCATCCAAGGTTCTTTCAAGCTTCTGCCACCTCCCTGGTGGCCTTCAGGAGCAACTTGAGGGAAGGTCATCTCATCTGATGTAGATGACCTTCTTATGTTGATTTTCTACCACTGTGGGTAAAGCAACAAACTACACATGGAGGTATTCATCAGCTTACTGTGTCAGTCAATGGTAGGAATGGAAATGCAGGTGTCCTGATAGAGGACTGGTCCTGCAACCAGTAGGGGTGAAGAGCCTGGGGAGGTCGTTTGGCTTTTTGAACAGCACTGAAGAGCCAAGAAAGCCCTTATAAAGTGACATTTAGTTCTTGTCTGGTTCTGCTGGCCTGCTCTTTGAGATCAGTTTAAGCCATACCCTTTTACACCAAATGGGGATTTGACCTCCATTTTTAGGAAGAGCACCAAGCTTGTTTACAAAATACTTGACTTGGCTTCCATCCCAAGCTAAGCATCTTTTTTCTTTCGGCTTTGGCCAAGCTGGGTTCCTGTTATGGTTAGCCCAGGCTTGTACAATAAACATTTGGCAACTGAGAATGTGGTGTTCCTCAGCGTGAACTTTTTGTGCTGCGGCTGGTTACACAAGACCTAGCGCTGGGTCAGTTGAAGAGCTACTGCCGTGGGACAGCGTTGGGGAAAGTGTGGTGAGCCGGGGTGGCCACAGCAGCTGGGCTGACTCACACCACCGAGCCCTGTCTGACTCCATCCTGACATTGTTCGGACCCTTTCCAGCTGTGGCATCCTATGGAAAAGTCTCCCACAGTCCCTGCAAGTGGGCAGCAGGTGGTAGCTGGTGGAGCAAAGCAGGTGAGGTGTGAGCAGTGCGTCTGGTGGAGGTTGGAGGAGAAGCTACGTGGTGCAATGACCATTCCCTCTGTCCAAGGCTGCTGGTTCTCCAGCACTCAGCGATGTGACACCATCCACTCTCACATTCAGATTAAACGGGAGTACTTTAAAACCAGTATTTATCTTTTTATTTTTTAAACTTTTTTTTTTTTTTCAGCACAGAGACCTTTAGATTGTCTTTGTATGTTGATTTTGTGTGTGCGAGTGAACTAAATACACACTGCAAGGAACAAAACTGTACTTAACACAAAGAAGTTCAGGATGTGCATCTTCATTCCCACCCACAAAGAAATAGGGTCAGCCTCCTGCAGCCCAGTAGGGGACTTGGCTCCTCACTCAGCCTGCAGACGTGACAACATTCTGGGCAGGGCTAGATGTAGGTTTTGAACAGATTTATTTATTAAAAATTGATGCAGTCTTACTACAGCAATGTCTTAATTAGGGATGCAAATAAGTAACGAAACTTATATGGACCAGGAACGAACAAGGTGCAGGTAACTTTGTCTTGAGCAGGACAACAAACTAAACACCTCCTAAGACTCCTTAGTAGTAGTCCCAGGCAGGACATGTGGACACAATCCCTGGGAGCTTGGGGCAGGTTTTTGGCAACAAGGAAGGTCATGCTTTCTGTACTGCAGGTCTAACATGCAGACAAACTCAAAAGTTTCTGCAAGACACAATATTTCAACTTTGCCAGGCTAAAATCTGAAAGCTTGTGTGTCATTAGCTGCTACATCGCTCCCCTCCCTGATCACCCGTCCTCTCGGACTTTCACTTCCTCGCTCTGATTTGGTTATGCCCGTGATGTTGAAACACTCCTCCCTGTGTATCTCCTGCTGCTACTATTAGTTCCTTATTTGCTTTCTGAAATCTCTTACATTTGTTTACAGATAAAACCCTCTGAACTTCCCCTGAGTCACCACCTCTGCCCATTTTTGTGTGGAGACCTCTTTCATAATTTTACTTTTTCCCATTAATTTTAAAGCTTCATATTCTTTCTCTTTTTGGCTTCCTTTCATGCTGTCTCTCTTTACTCTTCTTCGGAGTTTTCCAGTGTATAGCTTAGATTCTTTTCCCTTCTTTCCATTTTCCTGGGGCTACCTCCTGCAGAAGTGGTTGTCTTTCTTTCTTCCTAGTCAATCTGGTGCTTCTTCTGTTCACACACAACTATTTCTTTTCCCTGAAGCTCACGTGGGCTGCACAAATGCAATTTGCTTCAACAATCCATAAAACTCAAGCTCCTCAGACTAAAACCTCTCCTAGCTGCACTAGTTTTCCTACCAGTTCCCAAAGGTTTTAATCTTCTGTGCTCTTCACAGGAACTCTAGATTTGAGGTTGTATTCTTTCAGCTAACTAATATTGCCCTGCCCAGGACAGCCAACAGATTGGTATTTATGGGACTTGCTTGGCACATGGAAAACCTGAGATCCAGTCCCTGATTGGGATCAACGAGGGACTTGAACGTCGGTCATCTTTGTCCAGCATGGGGGCCTCACCCACCAGATCATTGACCCTTCTGAGATGGGTGGCTCTCAACCATCTGAGAAAATCTTCTAGAAGTCACAGATTTGTCCTGGTGTGAAGCGGGAGAAATCTCAAAAGTGGAAGTGGTTTGGGAAAACCATTTCCCACAGAGCTGCCACAGGGCTCGTAACCTCTGCTTCATGCAAGTCATTGCAGTGTGGGGATTGGGCTGGTTTGCTGCTAATTTCAACCTTCTCCTGGACTCAGGACCACTGACAAAGTAGTAACCTGAGACTTTTCCCTAATTTGCTCCCCTCGGTCCTGAGCATGGACACCAAACACTGCTGAGTGCTCCTCCCTCTTGTTCATCCCTTAGAACAGCATGGGTGTCCTCTGCTCCTGCAAAACTCAGCATCAGTCCAATTTCCAAGTGTAATTTGCCTCGGTACGAAGGACCACAACTGTCTTCACCCTGTCCTTCTAGAACAAGATGTATTTATTTCTCCATGTTGTAAACTGAAGGCAGAATCTCCATCTTTTGTTGCTATTACTTCTCTAGATGAACATTTCCTTCCTCTTTGCCAGTTTATGCAACAGGGTAAAATTGCTGTTAGGATTGGCAATGCATCTTTGACGGGCATATGCAGACAATTGCACTAGTCTGTCTCCTAAAAATAAAATGAATAGAAAAAAAAAGTTCTCCGTTTTTCATCAGTCATCAGAAAAGAATCTGTGTTTTAGTTGGAAATATTGAAATTGCAAGTCTTCTTATTTTCAGTTAAAGCAAATCAGCTTGTTCTTCCTCTTTATTTACAGGTGAGACTATAACTTTTCCTGCCAAACAAATCCATCAAATACCATTTTGTCTTTAAATAGATTTTTTATTTGGTTTTTTTTGTTTGTTTGTTTGTTTCCCCTCCTTTGTATGGCAGTACTGTCCCATTTTTACATTTGTTTCGCACAGGAATAATTCTAATTTATGTGTTCAGTTTTAAAAGGTGTAAAATGTAGTACAAGATGCAAAGGATAGTAGAACTGTCTTATTCACAGAATACATGCAAGACCTGATTGTTCCAGTCATAGGCTACCACGTTCTGGTCCATATCCTTAAATTTTTGCGTAAGTGCATCCTCTGTTACTGGAACTGGAAAGATGAACAGCCTCTATCTGTATTAAATTAAGAATCCATTAAATTTCATTAGTGTTATTAACCTGCAATCTGAATTCTCCATCTCACATAAAGACAGACTAGTCCTCATGGAGAACTCTTACTTCCTGTAAAAATGCAGTGATCGTTACCTGAATTTTCCTTTTGTTTTCTTCTCTCGGTTGTTTTATTTTTGTGACCAGAAAACTTCAGCCCTTTGCCTGTGGGTAAACAGCCAAGTTGTATAAGATCGAAACAAACAATATTAATTGCAATGAAAGTATAAGCAGACCTTCCGAGTTACACGAGTTCAAAGTGAGATTGCTTCATGCTGCTCTTCAGATTCCTCCTTCGCGGTGGCTGTATCACCCACTGGTGAAGAAAAACTGAGTGCATTTCTGCCATCAGCATTCCGCAAGAGACTGATTTGATCCGGAATAGGAGATGCGGAATACCTGATCATTGCCACCAGCATCAGTGTTGCCCAGCCATCGTGAGAATATCCAAATGATCGGTGTCAGGAATCTGCTCACCCTCATTTTTCCTTCTTGTCCTCTGGCTTTGAGGCTCCCGTGGTCCCCTTAAAGTTGCTCTTTCTGCTTCACCTTTCTCCTTGGTGGCAGGTGGAGGGTGTCTTGCTTGCTGTGAGGAGATGCTGTGGGGTTTCAGGAGCCGATGTCTCTGAAGACTTCTTCAGGGGAAAGCTGTTGGCATTTGCAATGCTGCTTCACCACTGAGCCGAAGGGAGCAAAAAGGTTTCCATTGAGGATGTTCTGTGACATCTGCTGTTTAGTCTTCGAGGCACTTGCAGAGGTGAAGTAAGCATAATATTAACTGACTAGAAAGCAAATCCTTTCTCTTTAAAGTTCTCTTTAAATGCAAACTGCAGTGGAAGAGGAGTGGAAAGCATCAGTCCAGATCATTTACTGTTACCCCCAAGGAGCACATTCATTGTCTATTTTCAAAGAATTTCTGTACAGCTATTAAAAAGCATTCTTGTCTTCTTGAGGAGGAGGGGGAATGTACCCCTGTTACCATTAATTATTAAGAACTGCTGTCATATTTAACGAGTTCAGAAAATGATCAGTTCATTCACAATAATCTCTTCTGTCTGCCCCCCTCAGATCCTCTAGGAAAAAAACCCCAACAGACAACAAAATGGAGCTACTAATTTTCAAGATGACTAATGGGATTTACATAGCATAAAATGGCAGGATGAAGACAGAATTTCTGGAAAGGATGTTGCTGCTTAGATAGCTTTAGAAACGCAGGACAGTTTATTATTATTTAAAAAAAAAAAAAAGGTAGAGGCAGCCATAAAATAACCCACCTACTGAAACATCATTAACATAGTTTTGAGCATGCAAATAAAGGAAAAGAATAAAGATTTAGGTATTCAGAAAGAGCAGGTCTCCATACAGGCCGGTTAAAGTCAGTGGTAAGAAGTGGGAGGCTGGTCCCAAAGGAGAATTTGTGCTGATGGGAAGAGAACAGCCCTGTGAATGTATTTAGTCTGCAGCCACTTGGGGTGCAGATTATGTGCTATGTCTTTGCAGTGTGTAGTAAAATAAGGTGCTGGCTTGTGACTAGGAATCCTAATGCTGATCCCTAACAGCAGCCAGCATTGTTAAAATGTCAGCAAGAATGATAAGAGATATCAGACATTTGTGGGTAGTGCAAAAGGCAACAACTATGTTTCTGCACTTTTATTTGCAAAAACAGGTTCTCGCAGTCACACATCAGCCGACGATTTCTTTGCTCCTTAGGAGCAGAACAGGAAGGAGAAATAATAGGAAAATATTTTATGAAGTGTGACAGCAGATGGGTTATTAAATATGACTCACTGTGTGGCGTGCTGGCAAACTCTTACTAATGACCTTGTGACTCGGCAGCCACTTCGGCAGAGGTTACAGACTTGACAGGCCATCTCTGCCTGGTGAAGGTGAGCCTGAGCCCAGTGAGCATCGTGCTGTTCTGAGACTCGTGGTGCCAAAAACGTGTTATCTGAGTCAAGGAAAGTGAATTACGTGAATAATTAAAATTCATATCAGAGCTCAGTGTTCTGGACTATGTAGATGCTGAAGTTATTTCTGTCCACAACCACTTCATCAGTCTTTTAAGTTATCAAACAGAGGGGCCTGTGCTAAACGATGGGGTATTAAATGGGGGTATCTTACCCACGTATTAAGTAGGGGTAAGTGAGTGGAAGACTGGATGTGGCGGGAATGTGACAAATGCAGTGAAGATGCCAGAGCCATCTACAAATTGATAGATCCATGTTATATTTGTCCTTTAAAAATCAGCCAAGAAAACCACTGTACAATGTGTGGCAGGGAAGGTCCCTGTTGTAGAAAGGGAATGTACAGGCTGATCCAATACTTCTTATCTATTTTTAATTTCTGCGTCACCTATGGCAATTTAATCATCAAGTCTTCAGGAAGCCTAGAGATCATGGGTTTTACAATGGCTGTAGATTCACGCCAAGGGCACAGGAGACTGTCAGGGGAAAATGACCTGTAACTCTGGTGTCAAAGCTCTTCTTTGGTGCTGATATTACAGAGCATCTAAATCACGCATTACAACCTTTCTGATTGTACTGCTTGCTGAAGCAAACAGCCAGAGATGTAGTCCTGTTGCTACTGTGATGTTTCCAGTTCCAGATACATTTAATTTTGTTCACAGCTGCACTGGGCTTGGGTAGAAAAATGTTTATGCCTCTTGCCAGTGCTTTGGAGGCTACATGATCTTGTGAAATAATGAAATTAGTATTCTGTCATTACTTCAGACTTCATATAAGAAGATATAGGAGGCATGAAATAGCTTGTATCTGACATATATTTTGGGTTTTACGGGAATCCAATACTTTTCCTTTCTGTAGGCTGAGTCGTGCCTTTGCTTGGGGGAGCAGTTTGTGCCTAGGCTGCTCCAGAGGCCACCGGAGCTGAGCAGAGAAAGGAGTGTGTCCTCTCTCCTGAACCTCACTGATAGGTCTCATTGAGTTACTACAAGGAACCCAATCTTTGCTGGAGAAACCCTTTTGGGAGGGTAAGTATGAAGAAGTTGCCAATGAGGGCAAGCCTGATGGCATATCTCTGCTGATGGTGACACTGAGAAATTTGATGGCAGGTCAGGGAGATGAGAGAGTTTGAGAGGGAGAACAGCTCTGGTTTCACAGTTCTTTGAAGGAAGATGTGACCCTCCATGGTCACAATCTGCAGACCTCCAAAAAAAAGGGGAGCAAATCTCAGCATCTTCCTCTCAAAAACCTATTTCTGTATTGAGTTCAGAGGAAGTTTGAAATATTCTTTACTATATCTACAGGACTTCAGGATTCAGATGCCTCACTTTGGCCAATATTCATGAAGACTGAATAGTTTAGTGTTTTCCGGATCCCTGCACCAGATGGAGAATTTGGCTCACTGCAGCAAACCAGAGCAACCTCAGTTCAGTGACCCTCATGGAGCTGGTGCAGCAGCAGGGTATGGGCTTGTTCAGCACACATTCCCAGTGCATTCCTGGAGCCAGGAGTTATTTGGGATGGTGCAATACTGGATGTCCTCCTGCCACTGGGAAATCTCAACAAAGATTTCCCCACAGCAGTTGCCGAGAATTTGGGCTATGATGTTCTCGGGTCTTATCCCTGTTCATAGCTATGCAAGCCAGAACAATATGCAGAGGTGGAAGGAAGCAAATGTCTCTCCTCTGGCAAAAAGGGACTGTGGGTCCTTGTGTAATAAACCCACATTACCTATTTTCCAAGAGATTCATTAGCCACCCTTGCACAGAACTAAATTAACATTATCTTAGGACGAGTGCCAGCGTCCCCATCCAGCCTCCTGAGCTTCCTGAGGCCAGCGTGAGTGCCTGCTTTTCCTGACGCAGGAGGATTGCCTGTGTAAACTTCACCCTGTGACTTCAGCTGTGTAATCTGTATTCAGAAAGAGATGCTGCCTTTGGCCCTCTGGCTGCCTTTGTCTGGCTGTTATCTGTGCAGAGGACCGTGGCAAGGGAAGTGCAGCAGACACAGCTGGACGTGATGTCAAGGGGGGGTGGAAAGACATCGCAAGTGGAAGGCAAGAGTGAAACTCTAATTGGGACTTTGTAGGATACTGTGAAAATACTGTGTTCCCCTCAGTGGAGCATGCACAGAGAGAGGAAAAAAATTCCCTGCCCTACATCTCATGCTACAGTGTGTCTCTGCAGGTTTCAGTCCATTTCCACATGATGATTCCTCTTATTTTGCCAAGACGTGAGGATTCCCATGTAAGAAGTTAAATCCTACCAGAAATGGGCTTGCTTTCCTTCAGTTTCTTCTATTGACTTCAAACCTGTGGTCCCTACAGGACCCCAACTCTCCCAGGATTACAGACCAACCACTAACACGTGATGCAGGAAAGCAACCTGCTCTGCAAGTTCCCACTGTCCCACCTCTAAAACAGATTTTAAGCACCACTCACCAGTGAGGCCCAAATGAGGCCCTCTCAGCCCCAATACAAACTCCATCGTCCAGCCAGAGCACTCACGCTCTCCGTCCCCCCTACTTTTGGACAGATACATGTTGTTCAAGGAAAAAAAACAACCTTCTTTAATGCAGAGTGGGTAGGTATAGATAATTTTCTTTTCCTCTGTGCCAGGAGTGGAGCAGGGCCTGACAGCAGTGTATCAGTATGGCAGTTCTTGACCTTTTTACAGCCAAGCCTCTCCTGAGCAAATTGGCCATGTCTTCATCCATTTCTGTGTTCCCACTTTCTTCCCAGCCTGGTGATGATGCTGAAGCTGAGCTATCAAGACTACCTGAACCCATCTGTCTTGTCATGCTTTCTCCAGGCCTCCCTATGTGTGAAGACCCTGGAGATGCCAGAGCTCCAAAAAATCTTGTTATGGGGGTAGTCCATGCCTGTGGCTTCTAAGGTACTCATATTTCACTGAGCTGTTGGAAACAACAGCTCCCTGATGTCCCATTCCCACTAAAAATGGGGCTTTTGGATTCACAGGAACCGATACTGATGCAGGATCAGGTTCTTACAGAGGAAGTTTTGACCTGTTTGAGTAAGAAGAGCTGAAAGCAAAACATCGAATCATGAAGCAGGTCTGCTAAAAGTTCAAAAAGATTTCTCTTGTGAAAATGGGGTTCGTGCAAGGAGACAGCTTTCCTCAGCATTAACCTTCTGCAAATTTCCACCCCAGTCAGCTGCGATCATGTAAAAGAATGACTAGGAGGAATGAAGGGCAGCATTTTGCAGTAAATTCCTGGTTATCTGAAGATTTCCTCTGAACTGAAAGAATAGCTACTACCATCCATTTCAAGGGCGTTTAGATGAGATCAGGTAGAAACAAATAATCTTGAACAAATGCACCAGAAACAGCTTTAAGATGCAACGTATGTTCTGACTCAGAAAGAATGATTTCACAGGGGAAAAATCCAAAGTAAGACTGCAAGAACAATGCTAATTAGAGATGTGTCAGGTGCTTGGCTCTGGATTACTGTTATCCCAGTGTGTGCATTTCAAGGACAAATCACAGGCAAGAACTGGGGTGGAAGATGTTGAAATTTCCCCATCATTTTTTTTCCCTTGAATTGTCTCAGAAGAGTCCTTGGGAGCAGAGGCTGGAGAATGCACTGTGTTGAAGCCTCACTAGCCATGGCCAGTTTGCTGTCCACAGCTGGTTTCATTACTGGCTAAATTATTGGAAATGCAATACAGAATGAGAGGGAAAACTGAACTCTGCTGAAAAACAATTTTTTAGCTCTCACAAACCAGTACAGTTTGCCGCTTCTGACAGGGCTGAAAGCAGTGCTACTTTGAGAAAAGACTGCTTCTGGCTATGCATCCTACCTCGCTTCAGACTGACAGAAAATTTAGCAAGAAGTGTTGAGCTTCACAACTATACACAGATCTACTCCCCAGGGTCCCCACTGGCTAATTAGTGCTCTCCCTGCCATGAGCAGTGATCTTTTCAAAGTCCATCTTTCTTTCTCTGTTAAAACCAAAAGGCTTTTACAAGCAAGGACATTAGTTACAGGTGAAAGCTTCTTTTTAATGAAATTGGGACCAAGTTTCTCCCTGAGATTTTGATTAGCCATTTTGACTTTTTTTTTTTTTTTGGTTGAATTTCTCACGGATGTTTCTTCTTGTGTCTCATCATACTGATACCACTTCAACACTTGCTCCCTAGGTTAGCCTGCACATTGTAAGACCCCTCTCTCATCACTTTCAGTATACATGAGGCAATCCTTCGAGTCACCAGTTTTGCTGGTTATATAGTGGCATTTAGAAGCCTTTTGCTATATATCCTGTCTATGAGAAACAAATCTCAGCTGATGCTGCCTGTCTGGCCTAGAGAAATTCCTTCTGCTCAGAAGCCTAACCTGTTATTGATCACGCTTGGGAAAGACCCCTGAGGGTTTGCTAGGTACGATTTACACTGTTTTCTCTTGTCTGCTCACTCAGCATTCAGCCATTTGCTTTCTTTCTGCTTTAATGTTGTCTGTTGCAGTGGTTTGTGTTTAGTATTTGACAATACCTTAATGTTAGGATAAAAAGCAGTGGTAAAATGACACATTTATAAATAACGAATTGTGTACATATGCACATGTATCTGTGCATCTGAATATCAGTCGCTAGATGTATTATATAACAGGATTAATAACGGATACCTTTTTTTTTCTGACTGAGCTGCTTTTTTCAGACCTTGTAACTGTAATTTACAAGGACGTTCAGTGCACTGATCCTCACAACCCTCTCCCTCTGCTTGTCACCTCTCTACCCTGCACCCTACATGTGCAAGGAGGAACGTATCCTTGATGGGGAGGAGAGGGGAGATGCCCAGACCATGAGAGGGATCTCTGACAGGGCACCCCAAGTTCTGTACTTGCACTCTGCTTCTGGGCTTTTGTCCTTGATTTCACCTGACCTGTGCAGGTTCATTTTCCATGGCTGTGAGTTCCAACCTCTCACCAAAACCTCTCTCGCACAGTCAAACTCAAGTCTGCACCGCCGACCCTGCTGCTTTCTTCTGCTGTCATTTTTCATCTTGCAGAGGATGGGAAAATACTCGCATGCAAAGTTGTAAACTGCTTACAGTTCACCTGCCTCTTCTGGTGAATAAAAAGTATATTCTGCTTATAGCACATTCTTTCAAGAGGGGAATACTTAGCAGATGAACTGAGGCAATGAAGCGTGAGTACCATTAGCCACACTTGCCAAAAAGAAAGAAAGAAAGATATAGCAAGGCAAAAATCCCCTGGTTTGGAAAATGTTTCCTGACCACCTTACCTCAGCCACGTACTAGAGAATCTAATCCTGTTAAAATTCCTCCCAAGTCCCTCTACCCTCCCTCATAAGATCATTTAGCTTTGTATACCTTTTATGAATAGTTCTCCAACAAATTATAGTACCTGCATAAGCATCAGAGTTTGGGGTTTTTTACTATGTGATTTCTTTTACTTTTTAATTTTTTTAAATAGAAGGCTCTTTGTACACTGAAGGCATTACAGAGCTGATGAGTAATTTGATTTACATGAAACAAAATGGGGAAAATGGCGTGAGTAAGATGAGCTAATGAAGCATTGAAGAAAGAAAATGTTACTATGCTGTCAAAAAAAACAACAAAAAACCTCTGTAGGCTGACAAGAAACCAGACAAGTAGACTCTCTGAGTAATAAATTTACGAGCAGTGTAAGACATTTTTAGTTTTGATAACGTCTTGACTAGGAATAGCCTAAACCAAACTTTTATGTTTTAGTGTCTTAAGATTGGAGGTGTACAGCTAAATAGGAACTAGCAAGTGTGTCTCTGTTGCTTTAATGGATTGACTGAAAATCCTGAACCAAATACGTGCTTTTGTGTACAGCAGTAGTTTTAATTTTATTTTTATTTTTATTTTCCACTTCCCTCTCTCTTAGTGGAAGCTTTAGGCTTGTAAGCGGCAATTTCACTTATTCAAGTAGTGAAATGTTAACTGCTCAGGCTTATTTGTCTTGTTCACAAGAAGCAGTGGAGAGTGGGAAATCTATGGACCTTGTGTTAATTTCCCTGGAGTTTAAATGATAGTCTTGATTTTTTCTTTTCCTTTGTTTTTGCAAAATTCAGCTTGTAGATCTAGGTGCCTACATTTTCTTACTTAGGATGTATTGGTGCAAGATCTCTGAAAAGACTGATGTGAATCACCCCCAAAAAATCATATTTTAAACTATTATCTTAAAAAATGCACCAATGTTCGTGCAAAAAAAATCTGTAGAATAAAAAACAACCCCTCTGTGTTTTATAACCTTAAGGAGAAGCACTCCAGGGTTGGATCTGCTAGCTTGTACTAATGCCCAAGGGCTATGATCCAAAACTGCAATTTATCCTGCCTGATGGGAGGCTGCAGGTGTGGCTTTGTGTCTCTGTCCCAGAACGGAGGCTCCTGTACACCTGGCAGAGCTGCGTTTCTCCCAGATAGCGTATTCATCTGAGTGTGTGTCTCTTGCATCCCAAATGAACGTGTTGGGTGGTATCAATGAGCATTTCCAAGATGCCCATCCCTGCAGCATGTGTGTGTCAGGCTCACAGGATAAGTCGATCAAGTGGTTGCCCTGGGATTTGCCTGCTTCTTGGCCAAATTTTTGATTTTTGACCCCTGTGAGGCTGCCAATGAGCATGACAGCTCAGACAGTGGGGATTAGCAATGGAAACCTGGGTGGTGTTCCTGGGATTCAGCCTCTTGGTAGCCCCAGAAATGGCTTTCAGAATCCTCATCCCAGGCAGAAAGTCTGATTCGCATCCCTGTGTCTGAGGAGCGGAGGCCACCGGCCGCAATGTTCCCCAGGTCCCTCCTAAGTGCCCAGCACCCAGACCATGCCCTGTGCCTACTGCCTGCTTTTCCTTGAGGTGATACGGAAAAAGAAAGGAAATGTTACACAAAGCGATTAAGGCCAAAAAGTCATCAGCACAAGACGGGTGAGCCCCAGTCCTTGTTTGGTTGCATTGCAATTGCACGGCAATGATTTATGCTTTATGTTACTGAAAGCACTTCTCCATATAAAATTGAGAAAGTGGGTTCAAAAATTTTCGGATACACAAAGGCTACTGTTATCTCCAATTCTTTTTCATATTGGTGACTTCGCAAGCCAGATCAGCTCTTAACCAAGGTGTTGGTGCTGAGGTCAACTTACCTGATCAGATCATCATTCCTTTGGACTGGTGAACAAGAAAATTAGCAGGATCCATATTATTGCAGATTTGCATTAATATACTCATGCCGTTGATCCACATATCCTTTCTCATTGACTTGTAAGGGAAGTGCCAATTTTGTTCTCCCTGTTGAAAGTCGTTCTTTTACTCTCACCACTGACGTTATCCAGTGCTTTCTGTATGATTTCCCCATCCTTCTCTGTGTCGATAATTCTGGATATTTTAAACTTCTCATCAACAAATTCCATTTGCAGCAGGCTTCTTTTTTTTTTTTTTCTTTTGTTTTCTTTTTCTTTTCCCCACCCTCCTTTTTGTCTTTATTTTTTGTTTTTTTAATCTTCTCCCCATCTATTTCTATTTCCAGAAGGTTTTTTTTTTTTTTTTTTTTTGTGGTAATGATATTAATGAAATTATTGTCACTTCGGTCCTGAGACTGATCCTTAAGGAACTCCAAAAATACTCTCTACAGCCCAACAGTTCCTCTTTGTGCACAGGCCATTGTCATCTCCCCATTAGTCAGTTCCTTCTCTACAATTTTAGATAGTGCCTCTCGTTTTGGATCTGCATTGTCACTGTGTCCCAGACATTGGAACATGTCACAAAGTGAGATGAGGACAGCTGGTTTCTGAGGCACACCTTTATGTGTTTGGTACTTTCTAGCCGGTCCTGGGTACCTAATTGCCTAAATCTCAAGTCTTGCTCCCTATCTCAACATATACTCTGGGAATATGCGGAAGATCTTTATACTGGTCAGAGTCTTAATTTGGTTTATATTGAGTAGCACTGTCCCCAGTTGATACATCATTCTAGACACTGGTTGTTGTGGGCTGCTCAATGGTCCCTACTGAATCAACATCCGCTTAATTTATCTTTTCAGACTTTCCCACCAACTGGCTTCCTGCCCACCTCTTTTGGTTTCTGAAGAAATTTTTCCTTTGCTTTCATCCTCCAAGAGTGACCCCTTTACAAAAGACTGGCAGTCAAGCTGAGATTAATATATTCATATGAAGTCAGTAAAGAGCTGGTCTATTTAAAACTCAGGTCTTCCCCAAAGATGAAAAGGGTTGCACTAAATCCACTGGAAACATTGGTGTGCACTGACTTCATCTGGCATTTTACATATAACTTTTTATATACTGAACCCACTAAGTGTCTGAGCTTGATGCCAAATCATTGCCTGATTGAAACGATTATCAACACTAGATTTTATACCAGGAGAGCTTCTGGGAATATAAACTTGTGTGACCTAATTCTTAACCAAAGTAAAATGATACAGGTTTTGATTTCAGTGAAGCTTTGTTAATTCATACCAGCTGAAATTTTAGCTAATAATTTGGTTTTCTTTTCTTTCTTTCTTTCTTTCCGCCCCCACCTCAAAATTTCCGGTAAGTCCTCTGCCTCAAATGTTACATGGATCTGGTAGGCCACAAGGTTTTATAGTGCTTCACTGAGATATATATGGCTGAGGGAAAGGTTAGTCAAATATTTGTCAGAGGAATGTTGTATCTCTGATTGGCATCAAGAGCCTTATCTCCTCTCATATCACAGGAAGAGTGGCACCAGGCTCAATTGTCAATAAAAGCAGTATACAAGGAAGATGTAGCCACTTTGACTGCATGGAAGCCTGTTCAGAGATACGAGAATAAGGAGGAACAGAAAAAGGTCCTGTGGTGGAAATGGAAAGAAAGATACGGTGGTTTGTGGGATAAAAAAAAAATCTACACATCAGAAGAGTCAATGAATTTAGGATGAGTTAAGCACTGATCAGCTTCATCCTAGTGAGCTTCTGACTGGGACACATCCATTCTCAACATAGGGGATGTGAAGCCAAAATTTGAAATTTACCCCAGCTAAGATCATGACCAGATACAGATCAGGAAAGCAAAATAAATTAAGTTCTATGAGAAAAACAACAGACACAATTGAGGTGGAGGGACAGAGGAAGAACATGTGGGTGTGTGAATTTCTAAACCTACCATATACTTCCTTCTATGATTATTTTCTCTACTGGTGGCAGCTTTTTTGTAAGCTAGAACTTTTATGGTGGTAAGAATTATATTAAATACATTCACACCAGCAACCTTGAATTAAAAATACTGTTTTGATTTATCCACTTACATTTCCATTTCTTTTTCATTGTATTTTGATACTCAGAAGCCTTCTCAGTCTGCCTTCCTTTGTTTCCACTTCAAGCTAATTTAATTTTATTAATGAAAAACAGCCCTTTTCCCCCACCTGAAATATTGTCTCTGATTTTAACTGTAGGTTAAACTTTCACTACTTATAAAACATTGTGTTTGTTTTGAGATAGCAAGTGTTATGACTCCCTGTTTCATTTACATTAGTGTTGAAAAATGAATCAAATCTTGGGTGTTTTTCAATTGAAAATATGCCTGATGAGAAAATGCAGCCAGATTCAGGGAGTAATCTATGGGTTAATGAAAATGGGCATGATACACTATCTTAGGCTCCCTCATACAAATAAATCATTTAACTATGAGAAAGAGACCATGATTTTCATTTTCAACACATTGCACAACGGCATCTGAGCCTCTAGGTGCTACAGAAACATGAGTGATGCTCACAGGAACAGACACTTTTGTTTTCTGTAACAGCATCTATGACAAAATATTCAGTGTTGGACACTTGTTATGTCAAAACAGTACTGGCAAACAGAAAGGACTTAAAGAAAGTGTGAGGCCAAGTTAAGAAAAAAACATCCTGAGTTCAGGTAACCAGCACAGTCAGATAAATCATATGAAGTTTCTGCAGCTGAAGGCACCTGAGAAACTGCCCGTTACCCCTCCAGCTAATGTTTGTGTGTAGCTTTGTGGATGGGAAGAAGCTTTTAATACTTGTTCAGAACAGAAATCCATGTATCCATTGTATTCATGTGAGCTTGAATTCACATATTGAGCTTTGCATCAGGAATTCTTTCCCTTTGCAGTCTTCTGAGCAGCAAGGCTTTGAAATATTATCTATAATATGATGAAGTGAATTTATCGTATAAGTATATGAAAAGCCCAAATTTGAAGGAAAGATTATTGGAATTATCTAAGAAGTGAATGTAGCAATGTAATGATACCATGCAAAGAATAACAGGACAGATACCAAGGAACTTTTCCTGAGAGGGAGATCTATTATTATACTAGTACAAACTCCCTAAAGAGCTGGTAAAGCCCCCACAGCAGGAGACTTTTAAGATGTGATTGGACAAAACACTCAGAAACACACTGTGGAGAGTGTGTCTTCTCTGATGGACTGGATGACCTTGCCACTTCTTTGTTCTGTTTGCCTTAATCTTTGAACAATAGTGCAGTGAACCAGTCACTGCTTTTCAATCACACTTCTGAGGATACAAAAATCCAACAGCGTCTGCTTGCTTTATGGTTCTTATCCCTAGTCTGTTAAGCAGGGCTTATACCAAACAACAGGTATTTCACAGCCATGGCAATGCTAGGTATTGATGAACGTCCTGTTGGAATTCAGGACTGGTTCCCTCTCTTGAATGAATTAATGACCCATAATTTTTTTACAGATGAAGGAAAAAGGCACCCAGCCTATGTATGTTATTCAGAGAACCCCAAAGGTGATATTCTTTATTCTTTTATGACCTGGTGTATTCTAATCTTGGCAGAAAACTGCCTGAAATGGGCAGGGAACCCAAGCGAAATGGCATGTTACACGTAACTCCAGAATATTGCAGGAGAAAATATTTGGAGAAAGTTTTGCTTCTCATAACCTCAGCTACATAAAAGCCAAGCATTTTAAGTGAACTAGTAATTCAAACTCTCTCTGTAGTCAGCAGAAAGAGTTGGCTTCAGAGGGTCACTGATCTTGGCTGCACCAGGTGCTGCCTTCTCTCTCCGTTGAGTATGGAGCCTAGAAAACTGCCTTAGATTAGATGTTTGCCTCCTAGATGGCTAATCTTAGATAAAATGAATTCTGCCCATAGTGATTGGTTTCTCTGTTGTGTGAGTGATCTTCTCTAAATGAATTCCACAGATAGCAATGAATAAAATTACATCAGGTTGAAAATACTCCATATAGCTTTTTCTTTTCTTGTACTTCTTTGAGCTAAAGCTAAAATTATCATTCTATGTTTCCTGTCCTACCTTGATCAGACTTGTACCTGTGCATGAATGAGGTCCATGGATATTAGTTTATTCACAAATAAATGTCACAACCTCATTTAAAATCATATATATAAAGGATATGCATGTATATGCAAGAAGCAAGCCTGTTATTTATGTGATGGCATGAGGCAGGGTCCGAAGAAGAAAAACTGCTTCAGCACATTTATTTTTAATATAAAGAAAGTATAATGCTGAACTGGGGCTCCAGCAGTGTGACCTCCAGCAACCTTTCAGCAGATAAGAAGAGCCAATTGGCAATGGTCCCACAGGGAATATCATCTGTTCTTGGTGCGATCATCCCATATAGATTCCATGCCATTTGCGGACCTCCGAAGGCTGCAGGCTTGACTCCCAGTGTATGTCCAGTGTGCACAGCTTTTATGCCATCTGATTGAGGAATAGGAAGCTGAGTGCTTGGGAGAATATGCTTTACAATATTCTTCCATGGAAAAATTCAGCAAAACAAGATTATCAGCCTCTGTATCTCACCTATGCCAAATCACTCGAATCAAGGACAATGGTACCATTTAGCATCCAGTCTATGCTTCACACTTGATGCAGGAGTTGTTGCAATTCTTTACACCCGGTACCTGGTGTATCCTACAGGTGTTCACTGTCGTTTTGAACAATCCCCAACCATCTTCCTGGGTGATGAGATTCTATGTTTTGTGAAGGAACTTTGAAATGGTCTTTCACAAATTATGTTGCTCAAAAGTCCAGCTTGGAGAAGGGGTGAAGTGTGCTTGTGAAGTACACAGCTGAGCTGTCGATAAGGGCATTGAGACCCTCTTCATAAAGCTTAGCAACAGACGACTACGGATGGGTGAATAGTAGCTGTTGCCAATTCTTTTACGTCGGACAGGGTTGATTTCTGCAGCTGCTACAATTCTATCTCACCTCCACACGCACATGGACATTTCAGTTTCTGTATGTATGTACGTGTGGCCCCTGGTTTGACGCAGTGCGTCTGTGAGCAGAAGTTATCTAGCAGTGCAGTCAATTTACCATTATCCATGGGTGGATTTTACCCGTAAACCATGCAGTAGGTGATGAGAGATCCAGACCCGAATCACCCAAGGCATCATTTATCGGTGTAGGCACAGAGCCAAGTGTGTGTGTCTATGCCGCTCTCAGAGCCAGAGCTGGTCTCAAAATAGTGTAGCTATACTTATGACTTACAGAGCACCGAGTACAAGTTGATAATCCCCATTCCTTTAAATTAGCTCTTGAGTTCCCTCTTCAGCACCAGTTCATAAGTGGCAGAGGTATGTGAAAACCACCGTGTGTCAATCAGAGGCTTAATGTGCCTTTTGCTGAACGTGGCTGTGATCCTGCGAGGCCATCATAGGTGGCTTTGTCCATCATTGCCAGTGCTCACTTCTCAGACAGTAGCTTGTTTTGGTTCAACGCTTCATGTTGTACCTCCACTGCAGGCGTTGTTTGTACCACGTTGCACTGGAGATGTCCAAAATGTGTAAGGATTTTAGCACTCAAACCCATCCTGACAGTAGTGTTATCCAGGGTGTTCTTTCACCCAGGATATCTGTGTCCTATCATTACACTACCAGTTTATCATAATCCTTCTAAAAGCTACGTTACTGATTGCGTTGTAGGACAGGAAGGGATGTACAGCTAAAGCACTTTCCTTTAAACTATCCCTCCCATACGTGGTCAAACCTCTGAAGGGTCCTTACCATCGATTGATCTCTTAGCCTTAAGATATATTCTGCAGTTAAGAAACGCGGGCCTGAAAGGAGTCTCTTGTGTGTAGGCAATCACATTATATAATCCATTTTATGAACTGATTAAACTTGATCTTAAAAGTAGTTAATATGCTTTATGCCCAAATGTTCTTACTTGAAGCTTTTTCTGGTAAACCACTGCCCTGATGTTTAGAGGTGTTGCAGTCTTTCATCAAAATGAGCTTGCACTCATTCCTTCTTGGAAATACAATCATCTTTTGCACTTGACATTGTGCAAGCCAAGAAGTCCACAGGGACCTTACTTCAACAGCCTGTGATATTGAAGTTGCAGGGATACAACTATCTTTTTCTGTTGAGCAAGCAGAAGGCAGCCTACAGCCAAGCTCAGCTCTTTGAAAAAGAAAAAAAACCCACAACAGCCCTTTTAAAAAATTATTCTTATTATTTTCATGAAATGAATGACAATGACTACTCAAGAAAGTCAGTCTGCTGAGTAAGGTGTTGCCATTTTCAGGTAGACAAGTTTTCAGACTGGAAATGTCCTTCAAGGGACTTCCCAAAGATCAGACAGCACCTTGTGGAAATATGACCCAGACTTTCTGAGTGATTTGCTGGAGCGAGAAAGAGTCTGTATCAGTCATCTGTCTACGTCTCTGGCTTGTTTATTCTTTTTCTGTTTATTTATTCTGATCACCTGAGTACTTGAGCACCTTGCAAATCATAGAGAAAATGAAGCATATCCTGTGGGATGTTTTGTTCTTATTAACCTTTGCTGAACTGTGAGTGAGATCCTTGCTGTTACTGTTGGTAGGGTCCTTTGCTGATGGCAATGGATACTAAGTCAAGGCTTCAGTGATTCAGATTTCAGTATCTATATGCTTCATACATTTCCCTGAAATGGAATGCACCAGCTTCCACAGGGCTCTTCTTGTTTCAAGGTACCAAGGCAAAACTGGGGGGGATGTTGTACTGCAAAACTCTGTTCAGTTGTGACGGAACCAAGGATGATGCAAAACCTGCAATGAGGGAGTAATGATGGTATCCGCTACTAAATTTCCTCCAGTTACAGTATCACAGTATGTTAGGGATTGGAAGGGACTTCGAAAGATCATCCAGTCCAGTACCCTGCCGGAGCAGGAACACCCAGACGAGGTTACGCAGGAAGGTGTCCAGGTGGGTTTTGAATGTCTGCAGAGAAGGAGAGTCCACAACCTCCCTGGGCAGCCTGTTCCAGTGTCTGTCACCCTCACTGAGAAGAAGTTTCTTCTCAAATTTAAGTGGAAACTCTTGTGTTC
>VWYH01009953.1:227323-309791 GCA_013399365.1 Pampusana beccarii
CACTTTCCCTTGTATTTCATCAAGTTATTCCCTGCCCAACTCTCCAGCCTGTCCAGGTCTCTGGATGGCAGCACAGCCTCTGGTGTGTCAGCCACTCCTCCCAGTTTAGTATCATCAGAAAACTTGCTGATAGCACACTCAATTCCCTCATCTAAATCGTTGATGTATATATTGAATAATATTGGCCCCAGTACCGACCCTTGAGGCACTCCACTAGATACCAGCCTCCAACTGGACTCCACCCCATTGACTACGACTCTCTGGCTTCTCTCATTCAGCCAGTTCGCAGTCCACCTCACTACCTGAAATGCACATGACTGGAAGGCCATGGATAAAACTGAGAGAAGATGCAGAGTTTCTTTCTCAGTTCTCTTTTGGCCATTGGAATTATGCCAGCCTGTTTTGCTCCAGTCATGAAATATTTTAACTCTGGTGGGATAGCAAAAGCATCAACACTGTCCATCTGCTGAATGAGGAAGGAAGGTGGTGAAGGGAAAGGAGATGCTGTAGGGGAAACTGAGGTAATAGCGTGACCACAAGAAGATCAACCATATCTGTCTACTCTGCTGTGCTTTGGAGGTCTCCTTCCATCACAGTGGTGACACAATCGTGTGATCTGGTTCATGGGACATAGTGACAAGGATTTGTTCAGTGGATTCCTCAGGCTGCTCTGTTCTTTAGATGAACCAGTCCACTGATGTTTAGAAGTTTTCGTATCATTCAACTAAAACATCCAGGTAGGAGAAAATCTAGACATGAGAACTAGGAAACAAAGCTCTTTTCAAAACATTGATTCTGAAATTGCAAAGGGCACCGATGAAATAAGATAGGGAAATGTAGCACATTTGTCAGTAGCTTTAAAACAAGCACAAGCTACAGGCTGCCGTTTTGGGGCTAGGAGTGAAAATGGTTTGCAGAAGCAAGGTTTGGATATAAGTGACTGAAAAGCATGTCTCCCGTTCCCTTATAGATGGAGGCTGGTTCCCAATTTCTATTGTTTTTACTTAATTTCAAATTTCACTTCAAAAATCCCTGCATAAAATCTTTTTTTTTTTTTTTTGTCCCCATGGGCCATACAGGTACCAATCACAGTGACAAATCCTATCTTGCTAAGTGATAGGCAATATATTTTTACTCCTTTGGAAATCTCCCTTTTCTCTTCTCCCTACACACTTCTATTTACCAGAATTTCATCCGTTCATTAATACATAGACTGGATCCTGAAATATTATAAGCAGGTTTAGCTTCAGTGACTTCAAGGAAGGCACACCCATAGATTTCCCCTCACAAGATAGCCTTTATATGTGAGAAATGGGCCATTCTTTTAAGATAGAAAGGGCCATTGTCCTGTCTTTGAAATATCTCCTGTTTGGTACTCAGTGAAGATAAATTTGACTCTTTCCTTAAATTACTTTTCACTCTGAACTGATGTGACATTTATCTCTGCTAGAGTGTTGACTCTATGAAAAGCTGAGGCTTGTTTAAAGAATGCTGCCAAACAGGAAAGATTGTAATCCATCTAATTACTGAGCTAGGATGTGCGGGTGCTGCAAACTTCAATTACCACCATTAAAGCATCAATTGAAAGCTTCAGCTGATTCCCAGAGAGTCAGACACTTCCAGACATTTCATGCATTATACAGATGTTTTGCTGCTCCTTCAGTCACTAATGGTTCAGTGTTTTGAACATTTGGGACTCCTGTAACTTGAGGAGCAAGCTCCAGATGTAGAGGGATTTCAAGTGAATTCTGGCTTTTTAAACTACATCTTGTCAATTGTTCCCACAGCAGGAACTGATGACCTCATGCTGGATGCGTTTTATTTTTCCCAAGTGTTATAAGATAAATCTGCCCACAAGATTACTTACAATTCCTGGGAATCCACATTTCCATGCATATCAAAGGCTCAGTACTACAGTGAGGTCCCTGGGACAGAATTCTGCAGGCACACAGCTCCCTTTGTAGCCTCAGCTGCTAATTCTTTATATGTCAGTATTGCTGTCCACACATTCAAAGAATAGCTCCAAAACGTACAAAAATAACCCCATGTTTTGAGCAAAGCTCTGGAAATTTTGTGGGCAACACATTCTGTGATAAGCTCACCCTTGTTTCACTCTGACACAACTGTTAATAACTCAGGTTGATTGATTCACTTCTGGCAATTTGCTCTTAAGTCAGAGTTGGGTCGAAATCAAAAGAAAAATTCCTCCTGGAGTCTAACCTTTAAAAATGCCCAGGACTTTAATAGCTGAGTATTGAAGAAAGTTTCAGAATTAAAAGTCAATTTGAATCGAAGAGTCAAATCATTTTATTTTGGAGACATTGAGACAAAACAGTTCTATTTCAAAAAACGTCTCTTTTCAGATGCAAATCATCTGAGAGAGGGTCACGGAAGTCATTGCTTCTGTGTTACTTACGTTGCTTATATTTGCCAAGGGCAAAATTTGCACCTGTGCAGAGCAGCCAGCTCCAGAGTTAAATCAGCATTTATGAGCCACTCCCAGGGACTTTGGGCACTGCTGACTTGCACCCAGCTCTCCAGGGAATATCCCCCAGAAAGGTTACACTGCTTGGAAAAAGGGTGTAGCTGTGGGCTGAAGCCCTCAGTCTGAAAAGTTCTGTGGATATTTTGTTCTTAGTATTTCCTCCTTTAAGAAAAACATTACCTTCATTGACAGCTGATTAGCAGCTGTGCTCTATATCTATGCTGTTAATCCCCTCTTTTCATCTAAACTTTAATTGTATGTTCTTGAGAATTTGATGCTCACTCTAAAATTATTATTGCTTTTTGAACAGAAGGAAAGCTCAGAAGGATATTTTTTTCCAGGAGGGTTCTCTAAATAAATAACAGTGTTTCTGGGGGCATACTAAAAACATGTGCAAGTTTATATTTACCAGGAGGTGGGAGTTTGCGGCCGCAATTTATCAGATATTTCTCTCTGCCAGAGCACCTTCCCATGCCTCCCAGGTACTGCTGAAACAGAAAATAAAGGGAAAAGACAACCTCCTCTGAGGAGTGGTTTTAGATGTAGGAGCTTCATGTCATGAACAGCTTTTACCCTTGGGCAATGGCCCAAAGCAACAAGAAATGCTAAAACACGTGAGGCTGCCTTTAAGGAATTGCCTGTCAGTATTTTACACAGAGTGATTTCATGAGGTGTTCATACAAGACCAATTAAGAGAAACTGCAAGAGTGGGCATCCTGGCATTCTTCGAGTAGTAGAAAAAAAGTATTTTAACAGCAGAAGGATGCAGGCAGAAGTGCATTGCAGGAATGCCTTTCAGAAATCCTTTCTGTAGGTTATGCTACACCAAAAAGGATACCCAAACTCTCTCTGTCCCTTGGAAGTCTGATGAAGCTGATCATTTGAATTTCCCTGAAACTACCTTGTCAAGTCAATAGAAGTATGAAACCTAGTCACTTCAGAAATACTGTGTATAATTATCTATATTCCGTAGATATTGGCATGGCACACAAGACATGACTGTACATTTTCATTCAAACTTTCAATTTATGTTAGATGAAAATATAAAAATGAGAAATGGTAGAGGACAAGTGTGCCCAACAGCTCTGTAAAAGGTCTATTAATATCTAAATAAAAATGACAACCACTTCTGGCAAAGAGAAGGTTGCTAGCAACTGAGGTTACAGCATATAAGAAACAAATGGAAACCATTACCTAGTAAATATATAATTCATTGTTTTAAAGACAGGTGCTAGCAGAAATTCCCCAAGAAGAAATCTGTATTGACAATGGCTAAGGAAAGGTAATGCCTTTTAACCATACAAATGTAAGAGCAGCTCTAGAGTTAAGATCCTGCTATCCCAGGATTTCTGTCTCTGACATTGATTTACTATGAATGTTTAGACCAGTATAAAAATGAGTCAACTCTCCAGTTTCATGTCCCCCAGCATTTCCTTTCAGCATCTTCTGGTAAAGGAGGTGTATATTTATTTTTCATAGTTGCTAATGGATTTTCTTTCAATACATTTGTCTAATTGCTTTTTAAAATTCATCTAAACTCCTGGCACCTACAACATCCTGTAGCAATGGGTTCCATTTGTTTAGGTATGCATCATGTGAAAAGGGACTTCCTTCTGGTTTAAATCATCTACATGATAATTTATTGCTTGCCTTCTAGTTCTGGTTTTAGGGGAAAGAATGAATAATCGTTTTGTTGTTTGCCACTCAAGATTTTGAACATTGGACTAATCATATAGAGAACTAAAAGTATTCAGTCAGCTTTGAGACCTATATATGGGCAGAACTTCACTGATTGTTTTAATTTGTCCTCCTGCCAATGGATGAAAGTAAGACATCCCTTGTCAGACTCTGAAACAGTAACTACTGGGTTTTGTATGCTCAGCAACAATGAAGACAAATGGCTTATGAAGTTTTCTGGAAATTCTCCTTACTGCTGAAATACACACAGAAGCACTGCAACTGTTCTAGAATTCAAAACTTGAAATAATGCTAAACAGCAAGGTAGGGAATTCCAGGTCCTTCCAGCAGTCATGGTGGTGAACTCCACACTCTGTGTGGCCATGGTGCTCTTCCATGTGCTGCAGAGATCAGGACTAAAAATCTGCTGGGCTTATTGTGTCTAACCCCAGAGCATCCAAATTCCACGGATCTCTCTAATAAGACAGAATTTAGTATGTGCGTTTCAGGAAACTCCATGTTTCTCTGCTCTACCACGTTGGCATCTCAGAGTCGCCTTAAGCAAGGCTAGTTTGTGCACTCTAAGTGATGTAGATATTGCAACAAGGATCTTTGTGCAGACTAATTGCATGGGTATTTATTCTGCTCAGGCCAGACTGAATTCTGAAATTAATTCCATGTGCTGCATCTGTGCAATGAGTAATGACTGCAGCTGAGACATACCTTGTGAGTAACCCAGGAAAGGAACTTGGGGAAGAGAAAGTGCAAGTGTTGGCAAGAGAAAAAAGGGCCTGTGGAAGAGGAAGGTGGTTCTTCTTGTAGGTTTGTTGGACAGATGCTAAATTGTCAAGTCTCTGGATAGGCATCACCTCAAAGGGTTTATGGGTACTGTAGAAAAAGATGCAAGCTCTATGCATCTTCCAGGTTTTAATCTAAAGCACAGGGTGATGTTCCAAGGTTACAACCTGTGTAAGGACTAGAGGCAAAGCAAATATTGATCTGATGGAGTTGAAATTAGAGGTGATCTATGGGACAGGGGAGGATGTAATAACATTGAGAAAAGCGATCTGTTTGCATAATCAGGTGACCCCGTATCTCTAGTCAGCTGCAGACATGTAGACCCAGTCAAACTTTGTTGACCAGAAAGATTCAATCTCCTCTCCAAAAGTTTTTTCTGCCTTCTATTAACAAAAAGGGGATGTTGAAAATAGGAACTATGAACACTGGAACAATCACTCCCGACAATCAGAAAATACTTGCAGACGTGAAATGTTTATTTGAGTTCATCTTTTCATTTATAGAAGTCCCACCCTGAGCAGCCTTGGACAGATAAAATTCAATAAACTGATTTCAGAGGCCTTCTCTATGATCTGTGTTGATGTACCCAGACCTGGATGGGTGAAGCTCCATGTCTTCTAGAGACTTACTAAATGAATCATTGTTTACTGGTGCTAGGAGTATCCTGTGGATCGCAGAATTTTTTTTTCCTCGTATTCCCAGTCTTCAGGCCAATGTATCCACTACAAAGAACAATAGGCATTAGGATCCTATTCGTAGCTGACACTCTGCTTCGGCCTCTAATCTCAAGTTTGTCAGTATCTGACTTTGCTGGAGAAGAAAGGAAAGCAAATGTTCATAAATCACTCATAATGGGCAAAATGACTGTTTTCAGTAGCAATGGCTTGTAACACGTGGGAAGCACCCCAGTAATTTATTTGTTTTAAAAACCCCGAATGGTTGCCAGTATTGCTGTGTACTTCCTAACTTTATCAGAAGTTAATTTCCCTTGGCTATGGGATTAATGTCCTGCACTGAATGATGAGGATGGCTTTCTCAGGGACTCCTAACCATAGGAGCTTTTATGAGTCTATCGCTTTGTAGAAGATTCTTCTGCTTAAGTATAAAAAAAGCATAATGAGAAATTCTCTCTCTCTCTGTTGACTATGTGGTGGTTTGTGTAAGCGGGTTTACTCATTTTGTTATGTCAGTTTTAAGACTTGCCTGTGTCTCTTAGGGACTGTGATCGATTCGCAAGGGGTTCAAAGCAGAGCATTCACACTTCTGTAAAACTGTGTGTACATTGCTTTAAGACTATTTTGGAGTTATTATTAACAATGAAAGTTTTAAAAAAAAAAAACCAAAACCCAACAACAACAAAAAAGCAACACCACCACCTTACTGCAAGTCATTAAGAAAACCAACTCATTGAGTAAAAAAAAAATAATTATCTTTGGAAAAGGAAACAGCCAATATAACTGCAAACTACCGGTCTGACCACTCATTTTTCATTCTTACAACCACAGAACATACAAGTGAAAAAATCCCCTATCTCAGAGATTAAAGGGAACTCAGACTGGCGGCTTATTTGAATGAAGTCTCTCAGGTTGTTTGAGGCTGAAAATCGCACCTGTGCCGAGAACTGGGCACAGAGATGAAGGGCTGGGTCCGATAACAGTCATAGGGCTCTGCAATTCCCTGGTTTTATGTTCTGCAGTTGAATTTAAATTTTCTCAGCCATTTACCTCTTAGGATGTGTCGGGCACCCTATGAACATGTCTCGTGGACCAGAGCCCCAGGCTGGGGACAGTGCTGACCCTGTGGTGCACAAGTCAAGCCTGGGACAGGGCTGGGTGTGTGCAGAAAAGCAAACACGTGTGTGCCCACAGACCTTTCAAAGAAACTTAAAGAAAGGAAGGTGTAGGGCTGCTGCCCTCGGTTTGGGATTTTGGCTTCTGAGTTCAGCTTCAGTCCCATGTTGGATTCCTAAATCCTGAACTGCTTCTAGACAGTCAGTGATGATTCAAAGCCAGTGCTGAAACCAGTAAAAATTGTATGAGGTCTAAACTCCTGTCCTTGGCTGTCCTTCAGAGGGGTTGCTCATGGCAGACTTTGGTGACTAACTTGTAAATCAGCCCAGTTCTGGCTTTCCCTGCTTACAGTAATAAACACTGACCACAGAGGAATGAAATCTGCTGGCTCATACACCCCTACAAGTCAGGAGAAACCTCATTAGCTTCACCTGGGGCTGCTCCTGATTTGCATTGGTTTAACTGAATAACAGACTTTGGCTGGAAATGGACACGAGCAGCAAATCAACCCCAGCACTACACAGTCTGAGATGGAGGAAGGCTTATGAGGGCCTTTTTTTCATGCTAAAGCACAATATAATAGTACCTCCTACTGTAGTCCAGGAGTCACAGTGCATCATCGTCTTTCATCTTTTAGTGCTATTATTACTGATTTTAACTAGGAGAAAGAATCAGACCCAGGATGATGTTTCCTGAAGCTCTTTGTCTCAAACCACCCCTTGCTGCATGAGCATACTGGGAGTTGGTGCTACATGGAAGTGCAGCCAGAGGCAAAATACAGAACGTTCTTCCTCTGGTACCAAGTCCTGCTCATTTTGGGCAGTTAGTTTGAGTCACCCATCCTCAGCAACCGACTACTAATTTCCAGCACTCTCCCTGTGTCAGCTAGCCAGGAAGACTGTGTCCTGAAGATAATGCTCAGCTGTCCCTTGTTGCTGGAGAAACATGTTTGAGGAATGTTTCTCTCAGCTCAGCCAGCCTCAAACTGCTGGTGGTGAATTCAGTCCTTTGCCAATACTGTATGAAACTGCATTTCTTACAGCCACTGTCATTTACATAATGCAGTATCCATATGGTGATTGTTTTATTTATGTTTCCCTTACTTCAAGGCAGAGGAAGCCAGCAGCTGGAGCTGCGAGATAGAGGCACCCACCAGTTACTGGGCTGTGTTGTTCATGGGGGTGATAAGCTTTTATCACCCTCTGGGAGTTAGGATCTTGTCTAAGTGATAGCATCCATCCCTTGAAAACAGAACAGAGCTCTCACTGTTTGCCTGTCTGAAAAGAAAGTGTTTATAACCCCAGACTTTACAGAGACTGTGAGCTAAAACATGACATAGCTTGATTGTCTTAATTATTTGACTCATTCTGTCGCAAGTCACAATATGAGCATTTGCTTCCTTTGCATCAAAAGAGTTTAACTGTGTTTGCATTATCCCCTTGTCAGTATTTGCCACTGAAAGTCTTTAAAAAAATCTCCCCTTCCTATGTGACTTTGATTCTGCTAACCCCTACCCACCTTTTGAATCAATTAAAGGGCAGTTTATGGTTTGCAGAGAGAAAAAGCGTAAATGAGAAGCAATTCCTTTGGCCATTGTGCGTGTAACTGGAGGACGTTTCAAACACAAAACAGGAAAAAGGGTTACATCACTGGCTTGTTTCTTTTGCTCTTTGGATTTCATATCAAGGGAGACAGAAGGTAACTGTTGATGCTTTGTTTTTATAATTAAAATAACACCATAAGATTAGCTATACTGTGGCTGGATATCATATGTATGGAAAGTTCTACAGTTAAAAAGAAAACAGGAAAGTTTCAGAAGGTTTATTTTTAATTAATCTGCAGAATTATCTTTTTGTGTTATATCTGCTTGTGGATTCCCAGGAATTTCAACCTTCTCCACAGAAAAATAAAAGTGACCCACTTATTGTGTTAGCCAAATAATTTTATAAGAAAATATAAAGCTACAGGGTCTAGTTTTACTATTCTGTTATTCTGATTTTGCACTTTCGTGATTCCTTCTATTGAAGAAATGACTTTATAGTGGCTCTGAAGACTGGGAATCTGTATAAAGCACGATGCTGCAAATTCGTAGGTGAGGCAACTGCCGTTTGCTTCAGTGGCCCTTGTTGTGTTTTTGTGTCTCAACAACCACCATTTTAAAATAGCAAGGCTCAGGCTGCAAAAGTAAATGTGGCGCCAGCCTGAGCTGAGTCTCAGCAGGAGCAAAAGGGCTCTGCTGCGAGGAAGAACAATCCTCAGCCACACTTCAAGCTTCAGCCATTTTCTTTGCAGGCACAAGCGTTGCTTTTTTGGGGGTAGGCTGTCTGCTTTGGTGTAGTTTCTGTTTTATTTTGTGTGGCTTCTCCCTGAGAGGGGTATCTTCTATACATATAAGGGCCAACTCTGCAACAGAATTGCACAGTAAGCCTTAAATTGTGAATTAAGTTGTATAGTCTCGTTTCTGTAGTCAGTCATTTGCACATGCATCCTACATCCTTGGATCCCTCCAGTAACGCTATACGATGGCTGGATATGACAGTCTAAACTCTTGTGATGTATTTGCGTGTTTAGAGGTCTCAAACTGATGTCTTCACAACATAAAAGGTTTGACAACAATGAGAAAGAGAAAACTTCACTCACCCCCAACCTTAATTCCAACACTTAGTAATTCAATTCCCGTGGAATTACTTCTGTTAAGTAATTTCTTAGAAGGATACATCTTGCTTTTAATATTCTGCATCAGCTTTTAATTATAGTATTAATATCATTACATGTAAAGGACTTTTGGTGGTGTTGTTTTAAACAAACCCTTTTTAAGGGTATTTGTTTGAATTTTTGAACAACTGGTATGTTCAGAGAATAGAGTCAGATTTGATCCAATATTCAGATGATTCTGTGATTTAGAAATTCAAGTGTGTTTCATGATGTAAGTTGCCTTTAGAAGACTATTCCTAGACATTTGTGGTCTGAAGTGAAATATTCCTAAGAATTCCTCACTCTCACATAAATTTTTCCAAGGAACTGCCTGTGACATATCAAAGGAGACATTTTTATTTCCAGAGCACAGCAGGAAGGGAAGCATAATGCTTTTTCCAACTTGATTCTGAGCGTGGGTTTTTCATAAATGCTTATCACTGGAATAGCTTCACTCCCACTTAATGAATGGCTTACGGGCTTTTCAGACTGCCTGCTACATGCCACAGTGGCTCCTCTAAGTTGGTTAATTTTTACTACTTCTGCTATTGCAACATGTTTAACAGTTGAGATAGAAGAGGAAGAGTCGGAGGGAAAGGAAGTGGTGTGGAGACTTTGCTCCTGTATGTGCTTTTCTATGAATTAATTTATTATTTGGCAAACTGGACCCGGGCCATATTCAGACGGTGTCAATTCAGTACGCGTCTTTGGGGTTTTCCATTCGATAGTGGTACAGAAAAAGTCAGTACGATATAGTAAAACCCAACACTTTTAAGGTGTTTGAACTATGACTCTCTGTGAAAAAGGGGGAATAGTCTTTCCTTAATGTTGTGAAGTCTTGTGATGGTAAATCCACAGGTACTGAGATGGTGAGGGAGCTCCAGATACTTAGACTTAACATGTGAATGGACAGAGCCACCAAGCTTCATGCCTGTGGCAAGCACTGGGTGCCCAGCTAGCCCACCAGTGCTGCACCAAAGTGACCCTTGCTTGGAATTTTGTCTTGAAGACCCATTTGACTTCTGGTGTTGTCCTCAGGAGGCGGAAAGCGAGGAGCAGGAGAAGCGATGGCAGAGAGGCGAGGCAGTGGGCCAGCAGGACTGACAGGCAGCACTACTCGGTGCAGTGGGGATGCTGAACTCAAGGAGGAAGGTGAGACAATGATGCCCCCTCTCTGCAAAGCAGGGTGACCTCTGAGAGTGAGTCATGCCTCCCGCCACCTCCCACAGTTTTATCTGCTTCTGATGTGACCAAATGCTGAAGTGAAAGAAACGTTCTTCCACGACAATGAAAGGAGAATGAACAATGACAAGAGTTAAAGCATAACGGAGGAAATGCGAATGAAAAAGCTGCCCCCAAACCACAGCCAAACACAAGCAACCAAGAGAATGCTATCTGCACATACCCATCCATCCAGAAACAGAGGCAAAACCCTCGCGAGCGCTGTGAGGGCCAAGTATCAGCCTCAGATGTGTGTACCCACCTGAAACCTCCAGATACTGGCAGAGGGGCTTTCTCTGGCATGCAAACCCAAGGAGATCCCTCTGCAAAGGCTTGCATTTCTGTGAGATCGATGGGCTGAGGCTGATTGTATGAGATTCAACAAGACCAACTGCTGGATCCCACACTTGGGTCATGACAACCCCATGCAATGCTACAGGCTCAGGGAAGAGTCGCTGAAAAGCTGCCTGGTGGAAAAGGGCTGACAGCAGATTAATATGAGCCAGTGTGTGCCCAGGTGGCCAAGAAGGCCAACAGCATCCTGGCTTGTATCAGCAATAGTGTGGCCAGCAAGACCAGGGATGTGACCATCCCCCCGTACTCAGCACTGGTGAGGCTGCACCTTAAATCCTGTGTTCAGTGTTGGGCCCCTCACTACAGGAAAGACATTGAGGTGCTNGGAACAGGCTGCCCAGCATGTCACCATCCCTGGAGGTGTTTAAAAGATGCGTAGAAGAGGTTCTTAGTGACACAGTTTAGTACCACCGTTAGGTTAATGGTTGACAATGATCTTGAGGGTCTCTTCCAACCAAAATGATTCAGTGATTCTTTGATGATTGGGTTGAACAACGAGCTGGAGAGCAGGCAGTCCGGCAGGGATGGGGACCCTGCACCCCTCAGGCATGCAGGATGTATGCACATACAAGGCATTTCACCTTAAACATGAGATTGGCTTANCGACACAGTTTAGTACCACTGTTAGGTTAATGGCTGACAATGATCTTGAAGGTCTCTTCCAACCAAAATGATTCTATGATTCTTTGATGATCGGATTGAACAACGAGCTGAAGAGCAGGCAGTTGGGCAGGGATGGGGACCCTGCACCACTCAGGCATGCAGGATGTATGCACATACAAGGCATTTCACCTTAAACATGAGATTGGCTTATCCAGGGTCAGCTTCATACCCACATTTGACCTTTATGAATTTACCTTGAGGTAAAACTGAAATGCTTCAACCATGCCATATTTTTACATTATGATGCCTTGTCTGTGTTTCCCTAAAGAAAAGCACGAACTGTTATTAGCCGCAGAGAGAAGAAGATAAGCCAAGCATTGTCCTCAACAAAAGAAAAAACAAAGAAGCAATGTGTTGGAGAGCAATGTTTTGTTTACAGAAAGTTTTTAAATTTCTCTCACACTGATCTGAAGAAATAACAAGGGGAGGAAAAAAGCATTATTCTTGATGTGCAAACGTAATTGAAAGATATTTTTTATTGTAGTTCTTGTAAGAAATAGGGGTAAATGTGTCTCCCCCACAGAAAACGTCATGCACATTTTTGACTGTCTTTGATTGTGATATATGTTCAGTGGGTTCAGATGCACTGGTTACTTCTCAAAGGTCACAAACAATGTCTTTTTCAGTGAACCATCATTATACAGTCAACTACTACTTAAAAAAAATATTTTAAGATAACCCAGTAATTCTATGGAATTTGAGGTATCTACTTGTACTTCAGAAATCCATAAAAGTGCCGAAAAGCTGCAACCGCTAGGTGTTTCTGATCTCACCTCCCACTTGAAGCAGGACAATCATCAGTGCTAAATGAGATCAAGGGCGTTTGCAAGGTTTTCTTAAAGACTAAATGCAATTTTAAAGTTTTCAGCGTACTGGAAGTATCTCCTGCCCCTGAGATCAAACAGTCCCAGAGCTGAGACACATCCAAGGTTTTTCCAGGTCAATACTGTTAGCCATCTACTGAGCAATGGTAAAATCTGGAGTCCTCCGGGGCCATAATTTTTATGGTGCAGATATAGGTCAAAGAAATTACTCTTTCAGTCCTATTGGTTTAATTTGCATAAAACAATGTTAGCCATCAGTAAACAGGAAGCTAATTCTGGCAGAAACCCTACCCTGTCCCTGAAGCAGCTGTCCTGCTTCCACCTCTCCTCCGAGTATCACAGTCTCAATATTGAATTCAGCTTTCCTCATCTGTAGCATCTTGTTTGAGCCACTAGCACTGACGTTCGCACCTCCTAATCCCCAGTCCAACAGATCTGTGTGGCCTTTTCTGGGCACCAGATGTTTATCCTGCAGCTGCTATGGAGCCTGTAAAGTTTTGCAGTTAGAAGAAATAGCTCCTACAACATGCGGGAGGTTGTATTTGGTCCATGTCTGGCAACTGCGAAAGACCTGGGGTCTGTCTGGGTCCCACACATATCTGCCACGGTTTGCTGATGTCAGACTTCAGTCTTTTCTTGCTTTTGCATTGGCCTGTATGAAATTAATGTTACATTCATCATTAGTCTCACCAAGCGAGAAAAATATATCTCTGCGTCAAGAAAATAGTTGTGTTTGTTGAAAAATATTCCCCCTCCGCACTAAAACGTGTAGTGATGGGGCAAGCCAAGAAAGTGATCTTTATAGGAAATTGTTTTGCCTGTTGGTTGAACCTGAAGATCAGATTTTTTTAAAAAGTGACGGGGAAGCAGTAGGCAGTACTGTAACTACAGGGCTTACTCCAGGAGAGGACCAGGAGACTCAAGGGATGTTTTTGTTTTGTTAGAATTTATCAGTTAGATTATGGTTTGCAAACCTCAATTCCAAACTCTTCTTCTCTTAATCAAGAGAATTTAATGTGTCTATGTTGAGCCTATCTTAAGAAAAACAAAAAAGAGAAATTCCAGAAGCTTCTGGTATTTCCAGTACAAGGCCAAAGTTTTGCATGATCTGAAGAGGTATGTTTCAGTTCTAGTTGAACACTGAGAAGCCTAACAAAGAAAAACAGAAGAAACTTCTGTCTTAGAAACCACAACATTATCTTGTAAAGTTTCAGGTGAACAGAATAAACAATAGAAACACGAGCTCAGGATGAGCAGGGGGATGTGCTCCCTTGCTTTCACATGCTCATCTGAAACACATTTCCAACATCACTAAGGCTCATCCTTGCTGACGAAAGAAAAATACACATCTATTTAGGCTGCTATTGCTCTGGTTGGGAAACTGGAGAAGTCTTAGTTGCTATTTTTACAAGTTTGCTTCCTTCAGGGGAGAGATATCTTAGGTTTGGAGGGGGAGGTAATGTGATCTCTTTTTCTATTTTTATAAAGGGCCTGGGGATGCACTGGGAAGCTGCAGATCTGTGCAGTTGAAAGTCTTCAGCTCCTCTTTTGAGATACTAAGGGAGGAACAGTTAGAAAAGCATGGCCTAATTAAGGATATCTAATATGGTTTCAGGAAGGGAAGGGCATGCCTCATTAACTGGCTGGAATTCTTTGAGGATATTGCTGCTGAGGGAGACCAAGAAAAAGGCGACTTACTGTGAGCATTGTGTACCTCAGTGAGCTGGGGGAGAATAAAACACAGTTAGGAAAGTCTGGAGCTGATAGCTGCTTACGGAGTAGGTAAAAATATAATACAAAATTAGCTCGTATTTAAACCTGCAGGGAGTGGAACTATTTCTTAGTTCTTGAAATCCTGGGTGCATTCTTGCCTTTTCTTCTTTTTTTTTTTTTTTATGTATATTATTATTGATATAATTGGCTTTTTTGATTCAGCTGAATTGAAAGCCACAGTGTTTCTAGGTGATATTGTGCTAAATTTGGAGCTTAATGAGGAAAAATGCAGTTAGATACAAACAGTTAAATGCTTCTTAAAGTTTCTAGCATGGCGGATGGCATATCCAATAAAGGTCAGATGAATGTAGCATCCTGATAATAAGCCCAAGACCCTAGAATCAGGAGAGGGAAAAGGTTTGGTGGACAGAGGGTTTCTCTGTATATTGACAGTTTTAATGTGGGAGTTGTAGGAAATGCAGTTTCCCCACATCTTTGCAAAAACAGAGGCTAAAATGCTTCAGTTTATCTTTGGGAGGGAGAAATGACTCAAAAAATATCATTGACATTTTGACCAGGGAAGAGGAGAGCATCAAATGAACCTGCTCACTGCAGAAGGAGGGGAGCTTGCAGCCAAGGAAGGGTGAGAGCTCATGGTGGAGGGACATTCAGTTTGGGGTACTGGGGCTGGTGGGGATGTGGGGGCAAAGAAGCCATTTGAGCTCCTCTCACCCTAGCGATGGCCTGGGGCCAGTTTGGCCACTTGCCTGGCTGCCTGGCCATCCCAAGGGATGCAGGACCAGCTCAGTGAGGTGCTCTCTACTTGGCAGTCCCTGAGAACCCTGTTGTAGGTCCGTCTGCTGGGAGGAAGGGTGTTGCCATCATAAGCTCTTGACCACCTGGAGATTCCTTCACAGCTGGGGAAACTGCATGTTTTTGGCCCAACTGTGCTCTTCAGAGCTTGCAAAAGATCGGTTCTTTTTTTGTTTTTCTGTATAAGCAGTCTTTCCATGTTGATTGCTTGGAAAAAACAGGTACTTTCTTGTGGTTACAAGAAACAACTGGACCCTGAGAGCTCATATGAGGGGCTTGAGAAACAGTCCTGTGACTCAGAGGAGGTTTTGTTCCATGCTGAGTAAAGGGACTTTTATTAGTACAAGGAAAGCAGGTGTTAGAGGGGAAGGAAATGGGGAAATCCTTGTGTTTATTTTAATACCTATGAAATTTCAAGAGATTTGAAAGAGCC
Organism: Pampusana beccarii; assembly: GCA_013399365.1. Classification (NCBI taxonomy): domain Eukaryota; kingdom Metazoa; phylum Chordata; class Aves; order Columbiformes; family Columbidae; genus Pampusana; species Pampusana beccarii. The sequence continues at coordinate 242,789 of VWYH01009953.1, forward strand.
TCACATATAGATGTCTCTGTTAACGATGCCTCCTTGCAATTTGGCATGAGAGTGGGCACATATCACTCTTCATTTAGATGAAAGAGGATGGACACTTAGAGGTGGGTGGGCAGGGAGAGGGGAGTCTGGTGAAAAGTTGGCTGTGCAGCACCAGGCAGCAGCCAGGAGAAGGGGCACAACCCTCCAGGAGGCAGGTCACTCATGGACAAGGACTGGGTCAAATGTGCCTTGAGCATCACCCCTTCCTCTCACCCCGGCAGGGTCAGCACCCAGACAGTGTCCAGGCCACCCCTGTGGGCTGACTCTGCTCCTCAAGGCTCAGCAAGAGTCTGCTCTGCTGCTCCCCAAAACCATCTTCCACTTTGGGTGTAGAAGAGCCGCTCTTTTTTCCCTTGCTCGATGAAAACACAGCATGAGTGTCATTGCTTGAAAAAGGTGCCAGACTGGTGTTGCTGTGTTCAGCCGCAGGCTGGTTACAGCAAATGCAGTGTAAGGGAAATATTTCCAAGATATTTGTTGAGTATTTGTCCTTGTCTTCTGATATGTGCAGTGGGAATGGCCTTTTTCCACGACCAGCCTCTCCTCATGGCTCTCAGGGCTGTACAAGCACTGAAAACAAAGAGAGCCACCTCCTATGGGGCTTCTGACGTGGGATGAAGATGCAAGCAGACAGTGATGTTAGCGAGAGAGGGAAGGAAAGGAGGGGGGAAAAGCCAAGGGACAGCACCGGTTGCCATGACAGACCATGTTTGGGGAAGACTACTTGGCTGTCAACCACATTTTTAAAGTCTGGCAGTGCCTAAGCATTTACCTGTGGGTTAAGAACTATAAATTAGTTTCCAGAGGTTACTCTGCTCTTGATCTCTGGCTTAATACAGCCAGTGAGGGTATTACTCATGATGACTATTTTGTGAGGAACACACCTGGCTTTAGGGAATCAGAATATTAAATTAATTTTGCCTAAATTGCTAGCTAACCTTCAGCAGGGAGAAATTTGGGAAAATTTTCTGTGAGGTGACTTTTGAGGTGAAGAAGCTTGAATTTTTGTGTGCACGACAGATGTATATCTATGCTCCCTAAGCAGTGTCCTTCTAACATCAAATTGCCCACGGGAAAAATCCTGAGTTATAATTGACTGAGGTCAATCTGAGCCAGTGACTAACCAGCCAAAGGCTTCAGAAACTATTATCTGTTCTTAGCATATGCATTGGACTAGTACAAGGAAAGAAATAGTACTCTGTAGGCCTGTAACCTGGAAAATAAAGACAAACTTTGAAATTCTGGCTCAACTATAGTAAAAAAAAGTTTTACTAGAGACCTAAAAAGGGCCAGAATTTCATCCCAATATACAGAAACGATAAAATGGATGTGTAGGTTACTCAGTGCCTCAGAAGAAGCAAAAAGAGGCAGGAAAACAGTAACTTCCTAGACTGATGTGATTGACTGTGTTTTCAGACTATTATACTGAAAAAAGGTGTTCAGGAAATAACATACATGCACATACACTTGTGCTGTGAAAAAAATATACATCTACAAACAAAACCCAAGGTGTTGCACATCCATTCACCCACCAGCAAGCGGGATGTTTTCTGGTCTCACAGCACAACCCGCTTCACACATCAAAATTAATAAGAAACATATGTACATCTGGGTTAAAATCCCAGTGTCCTAGGCTGTGTTCATCAGTCAGTAAGGAGTTTGGTGCAGAGCTTCTGTGGGTGAGGGAGCTTTAGCCCAGGGATCTCCCCATGGCACTGGCAGGTCGTCTTCCAGCTCCTGGACTCTGGGTCAGCCCTCTCTGTTTATACAGCATCTGACACAATAAGCTGCCAGTCAGATTGGCAGGCGGCTGTGTGATCTTGTGATATTAATAATATAATGATAGCATTATAACCGGACCATTCAGCTCTGTAGTTTGTTCTTCTATAAATGATTTATAAGTTTTATGCATTTTATATGCCTCTCATTAAAAATGCATTGAAAAATACTATCAAAATACCATTTTGTGAGGCTCAGGCTCTTTTTATTCTTGTTACAGCCATCTGCCATTAAGCTTTAATAACTGGCTGATTATAATTTATTAATTTATCACCTGTTCTTTATACAGCTGGATAAAATAATTGTCAACCAATGTGAAATGGCCTCCTATTGTGTTATTAATCCCCAAGGCAATTAGAAAACCCACCGATCGCACAAACCATTGAAAATGGGCTGTAACTCATGCTAGAAACGATCTGCAGTGCTCACATCAGCACACTTAGTGCCTGATTGGTAATAAGGTTTCTGTTACCAGTGTGAGTTTGAAAGGGGTGGTTTAACTAGGGAGGCTTTCATTTTTATTTATTTATTTTATAACAAGCCTGTTTTTTTAAGGCTGACAATAGATGTGTAGGTTCCAGCTTGTCTTATGGATTCTGTGGGCATAGTCTGAGAAAGGCAACAGCAACTTTGTGCAGTGTCGTTACCAATGCTTCTCAAAGCTGCTTTGGAGAGATTTCTGCCCCTGCTACCTTTGCCGAGAATGAAAGGGTAATTTAGGGATAGCTGTAAATGCCAAATCATTTAGGAGATTAACTTCAGTCAGTTTTGGATGAAGATGTCAGACTTCAGTATCTCTCCTTTGATTTTTATCTGCCAAGGTTTCAAAGTGGGATAGCTGTGGGCTTTCTGATATGGATATTTACAGTATGTGAAAAGGGACGGAGCCAACAGTTTGCTGTATCCAACAGCTGTCATTTAGCAAAGCCATTTGCTTACTTTGCCAGTGTGGAGATATGCAGGCCACCCGAGATGTGAAGAAGTTCCTTATCTCCCACCCTATTTGCAGTGCAGACTTCCAGCTACCCGTGTTGCAACACCTCTGACACTGAAAAGTCACATTCCGATAATGCTGTTCCCGATGCAGATTTAACTGCTTTTCTGATGAAAAGAAAGAAATAAATTTAAAAAGATGCCACTGACATCAGAAAGCAGAGCCGTTAAGAAAAGCAGCTGTAAATGCTTCTTTGTCCCAAAGAAAGCTGCTTGGCTCCTCTTGTGTGTACTGAGTCAGGGACCACGGTGGTGGGTCAGGCACAGTGGAGGCACAGAGCAGCCAGTTATGGCGATATTTTGTTCCAAATAATTTGAAATGGTCATGATTGCATAGATCTAAGAATTATCAACATTTTGCTGTTGAACAAGGCTCTGGGCAGGCTTAGGGAGAGATTTTTCATCTCTCTCGTCTGCTTTCAGAAATCGGTACCATGCAGTAAGTAGGTCTGTGCATTAGTGCGATGTAGTGACTCAAGAGTATAAGAAAGTCTCGAGTCTTCCAGCAATAACATGCTCTCTCTGTGTGATGGTAGGACAGTTGAATTATTCCTCTTCCACCCAATACTTCTGCCATATTTGCTGTTCCATTCCAGGGCTTGTACCTTCTCTATAGCTGAAGTTGGAGAAACTGCTTTGACCAAAAGACCCAGAAAAACTGATGTTGAACTGAGCATATCTGGAGATTTGTACTTCCTCCTACAGGCAGGCCGAAGCAGAAGTAAAGAGATCATTCTTGATATTCTTATACTATTTCTGGCTTTTCTGGAAGTACAAATCAGAAGAAATCTCATGCAAATATTTGTCCTTCTGAGACATCCAAGCCAAATGTGCAGATCTAAGGGGTTTAGATAGAATAGATATAAGCACAGTGAGTTCTTTTTCTCTAATCTTGAGAAACGTTCCCAGTTTACTCCTCCAGTGTGTCCACAGATAAAATCTGGACTGTAGAAATTTCTCAGAAATAGTGTAGCCACTGCAATTGTTTTGCACTGAAGGTGCACACCTTTTGCCTACGTAAACCTCAGCTGGGGTGACCACACAGAGGATCTTCCACTCCTTCCCACCTCTGTAGTCATTCATACACAAGGCTACTTTGCACTCTCAAGCTAGTACAGTGACTACAACCTCGTCATCTTAGCTTGCAGCAGGGTGTTCTCCCTCTGTCATGACCCACAGCCAACTAATAATATTTTCCCCAGATTTAGATCTCATTTTTTCTTGAATCATGTTCTCAACACCAGCTGGGGAGCTCCTGGGTATGGAAGCTGGTTATGGCATGCTGTCTGATACAAACTGGTAGGTAGGTAGGTAACTTTTCAAATGGTAGATTGGCAACTATTATTGTTTGTGTTTTCACTGCAGGTAGGAGGTCTCCAATTAAGGTTAATATTGCCATGTTAATTGAGCTACAGCGCATTTACTCCTTCTTGAATATAAGATCACCACGGAAGGAAATCCACACTCAAAACAAGACTAGGGTCAGTTATCCATGTAATATACCTCCCTGGCTTCTGCTGTCTGCAAAGCTGCCAGTCTATATAACACACCAGAAAAAACTTCACAGCTGAAGAACAATGTCACAAAAACTCTGATTCGTGGGGGGGTACCAATAGCCTTTCCCTCAGCAAAATAATAATCTAAAGAATCTGTCATATTTTTATTCACGACAAAGTTCTATTCTGGGGGCTACTGAGTCCATTAAAAGGACAACTATCAATCACACAGGAAGATCTTAGTTGCAAAAACGTGGTTGAATTCCATGTGTGTCTAAATTCAAGTTAGCAAACCATGTCCATGTTCCATACTCATTATTTCCATAAAGGGATTGCATGCACCCATGTGCGTCTCTGAATTCACCAAAGTAATATCCCGTATTTTTTTTTACTGCATTAAATGATGTCTCTCTGGCTACATCTACCATGATGAATGCATTCACCAGTGGTTGCATCCACATTAGACAGGCTGGCCTCCTTGACAGCAAGGTAGTTCTGTCCTCACCACGCTTGGCCCCACGTCTCCTGTGGGTCCTTCTTCCTCTAAGACACAGCTGTAATTTTGGGTCCTTTCTTTTTCAGTTCAAAGTGCGATATGTGCTGCATTCCTGTTGCTTGGTGTTTTCGTGGAATGAAGCTGAGATTCTACGTTTTGGTCTTGTATGCATGACATGACAAGACCAAAGTCCTTGAGCTTGCAAAGCCTGTAGGGAAGATGCTGGGGGACTCTGCAGAGCAGAAGAAAACAGGCCTGGTGCATTCTTGTCCATACTGCCTGCTGGGAGATACTCCCAGAGTTGAATATCTAAGACAAAACACTTTGATTTTTCTTTCAAATGAGCTACTCAGTACTTTCAAAAAATGCGTGGGAGTGAATTCGTATTTATACAATATGGAGGATCAGTGAATCAAGACCAGGGGTGAGGTGAGGAGTGAGATGATGGTGTAGACCTACTCCCACCCATGTGAGTGTATGTAAGTTGGAGTGATTTTCTGGGCACAGAGATGTGTGGGAAAGCAACTCAACATTCAAGTGCTGTGACTGCAACCTCAGCAATGAGGGTTCCAGCCCTTGTGAAAACAGATCCTGAGCTTCAGTTGTAATCCTGCTCTGAATGGCAAACACACCCCTGGATTGGGGTTTTCTCTGAACCAGAAGGAGGAAGAGACAACAGCGTCACCTGAGTTAATTCTGAAGTGAGGACATAACCTCTGACACACAGGATCATTTACCCTTTTATGTGGGAAAACCTATTATTAGAGCTTGACTAAAATGTTTAAGAGACTAACGATAATGCCGCCTACCTTCAGCTTTCACATATTGAGTACTAGAGTTTGGTGCTGACTTTTCATCCTTGTTTACACTCTCCTTCTTAGGAAAAGTCTTGTGAAGGTAACCTGTGTCCTTAACAAAGCTGTGCTACAGGGTGGATGATGAGGGCAGTGAAGATCCTCTGGAGATCCTCTGCAAAACACCCCGGAGCCATTTGCATCAATTAGCTCCACCACCAGCATGGGGCTGCCTGTAGGCCAGGCTGTTGTGTGCTCTCTCTTGAAGATCATTTCTGATAGAGAGAGTGGGAGGTTTTGCTTATAAGAATGAGTTCACCCAAGGGTGCTCAAGTTAAGGGTTCCTCAGTTGTTTTTTAATCAGATAGGGCAATTTATAAACAAGTGCTTTAAACAAAAAAAAATCCTTTTAACTTAACCTGCTGAATTTTGCCTAATGTGCTGCAGTTTGTTGTTTGGGACTTCTGAGCTCTGATGAGCACACGAAGTGTCACATTCCCAGGATGTGGTCCAAGGCAGTATCACAGTGGGGTAACTACCATCAAATGGTGTCAGTGGTCCAGTTCTGACTTGAAAAGAACATTGCTGACACCTCTTACTACAGCTCTTTGGCTTTCTTCCAAGGTTACCTCCCCAACAGATGCTAAATTCCCAGCACAGCAGAAAACAAGGATAAATATGAAAAAGCAAATGCATTGCATAGCTAATTACAAATTAAAATATCTTAAAACATGTTTTATATATATCTATATAGCTATATATCTGTATATATATATACACACAAACACACACACATATATATATATATATCTAAAGGTTTATTGGATCTCTAACCTCAAAGGATTTTTCTATTGAACCTATCCCAGCATTTCACTGTAACTGGTTTTTGAAGAGTGAAGGAAAGGACATCCTGCTATCAGTTACACACAGCGTTAATCCAGACTAGTTCTGTTGTCTCCAATAAGACAATCCAGTCTGCTGCGATGGTAGCAAAAGGCAAGTTTGCAGCCAGGCTACCACTTTCATGAGAGCACCAGAGAGAGAAATAGAAGAAAAAAGAGAAAGAGAGAGTGTCATTAAAGGACTGAAAGACCTTTTTAAAATGTAGCTCCTGGGAGAAGGTCTCATTACGTCTGTACAGCACCTGGCACAACAGAGCCCCTCTGAATTCAGTTTCTGGAAGCTGCAGACACATCCAACGAAATGACAGCACCAAATACCGAGGCTTAGAATAAAGATTTGTGGCAGAGGTGTTAGGAGTAGGGCTTGTGGAGGGAGAAGATCAGGGTTGATAGATTCTGACAAAATTCCGTCACAGTGAGTCACATTTTAATTGAAAAAGAATAAAAGAAAGTAAGGGTGGGGAAAAGACACGGGTGAAAATCAGAGGTCACCTGCTGTTGTGATAACTCAACTGAAGTTTTGGAAATGAATCATCGCAGCAGGCGGCGGAAGGTTTCACCTCAGGCAGTGACAGGAAATGCAGGGCTGTAGCTGTGTGCAGAGCATCTCGGGCTCTCGATCAGCTTTTATTGATTGGGAAAGTACAGCTGCACTCAGAAAGTCGTAGCTTTTCTCTCATTTTCGGTTCAGCAGAAAGGAAAATCTCAAGCAGCCATTTTCAGCTCTTCTTTCTCGGAAGCAATGGGGTAAGTGGGCAGGGAGTTCACAGGAGGAAGGCGCAAAACTCACAATTTTACTCACATGCCTAGTGAAATCACATGCTATCAGTGGACCAAACACCGCCACCACCACCACCACAACAAGAAAACCCCTCAAAACAAACAAACAACTCACAAAACCAGAAAAAAAAAGTCCAAACCATACCAACCAACCAAAAAAACCCCACTAAAACCCAAAACAACAACAAAACAACCCACAACCTTGCTTGAAATGAGAGATGCATGATGCAAGCAGCTGCCCAAGAGAAGACCCTCCTGAGAAATCTGTCAGAAAGGCTCTATTCTGTTCATGAGCACACAGCTATCTAGGACATCCCTCCCTGGGCATCAGATTTCCTGGGATGGGAAATGGTCTTGACCAGAATGCGAGCTTAATGGCAGTTTTTGTAAGCCAGAGGTTTCCAAACTTCTGCTGCCAGGTGTAGGTGATACTGCCGGCGGCAAATCCTCGTTCTGGGCCAGGCTGCGGTGCACGTCAAAATAGTTCCCATCCCACCAACAGTAAACTCGCTTTGGTAAGCCACGGTCACATGCCTCTGGATGTGTTTGTCCTTGGGGTGAGAAGGGAATGTGTAAAGATCAAACCAACATAACCGCTCGGTGTGGTACAACTCTGTGGTGGCCTCAGCAGCCCAGGAATGGATTAAAAGTAAATGCCTTAATGCTTTTGGATCTGGTTGCAAATGTCTTCCATATCAAGCCAAATATGCCTTGGGAACTGATTTTATCTGAGAATAGGTAAATGTTGCATGGTGCCTCTACTGGTTCAGGTGTCTCTGTACTGTTGTTAATCTCATGCTGTGGACGTGGAGAAGAATGGCAGGCTCTTTTTAAAATCAGTCCTACCATTAGATACCAAATCATGTGAACCAGGACCTAGCCCCAAAGACCCTTGACATCTTTGAGGTCTCTTTATGGAGCTTTGCTTTGGACTGACTTAGATTTGATTTCGCTCTTGTGCAAGTGTGGCTCATTTGAACTTGTCCCCCAAAATACTGATGGGTGACTGTATGGCACTTAAGTGACAGTGTAAGCATTTAAGCATTTCCATTTTGATGGGAAAGGACCGAATGTTACACAGTGCTTAAGCACATGCTTAGATGGATGAATATGGGCTTGTGCATGTGATGCCCCACTGAATCAGTGCGTGGTGCACATTTATATCATGTGAGCTTGTGTTTCATATGAGACTCCCACTGAACCCGTAATATGTGTGCGGTGACTTGTGTGCATGACTTACTGGTTTGCTGATCGTTTCACAGAGGAACCGAACATGGGGAAAGTCAAATAAGATTATAAACTGTGAGATACAAATAGTTTTAAAGGAAGGTTAAACTCTCCAGGTATGAGGGATGCCAGGTGAGACCCAGGGGACGCACAGGGAGAAAGTTATCCACAGACTTTGTGTGGAATAAAGATTTTGAAAGTAAGAATTTAGAGACTGCACTGGATTTTCTTGTTTCCTTATTTTTGTGCTTAAAAATAGATTATATGCAAAACAAGAATTAACAAATCCTGACCTCAAAATAAGAGGCCAAAATAAAACCAGAACCCCCTTACCTCCTGTCACCCTTAAAATCCCCCAACATTTGCACAGTCTGACGCATGTGATACGAAGCATTGAAAAGCTAGGAAACTCCAAAAGTTACAGTATGTCACAAAAGTGTTCATGGCTATAGGAGAGATGTGTCATATTTTCCTTGTGAAAGGTAACTCAGAATATCTGATTATTATTATTAATGTACCCTATAAAACATGAAGTGCAGCAGAGTGATAATGAAGTGTAAAATGTAGCCTTTCTAATTTGAAAAGTATTTTATACCCACTTTACCTAACTATCAATGACTTCCCTAGGTCTAAAACCCTGCAAAGCTATGCCCAAATAATTCTAAAAACCCTTGATAATTATATTAACTGCACAATTTATCATAAATCTGTGTTTCCTCTGTAAGCAGCACCCATGTGGGGAAATTTGTACCAAAAGTCTATTCCCCAGAGAGTCTCATGGCTCTGAGCATCACAGCAAGCTGCCTGTAGATGTGTGAGATTGAAAGTTTATTTTGATTTCTGAAGCTTGGCCTGGCTTGGGCATGACCAAAACAAAGTGTTGCTGGTCCCGTAACATCTTTGTGCTTCAGTGAAGCCAGTGCTGGTGTGTAAACTAGAGCTAGTGGTAGGGTGTCAAAAAAGGGTTTTCTGTGATATGGGGACACTAGAAGGGAGTCCACACATTTAGGAAGAAAATCTCTGAACATGTGGTGTGTGTTTTTTTTTAAGCACACCACGCTTTTGTCATTTCTGGGAAAGAGAAAAAAAATATTGCCAGGAGTTGGTAGACTTGTAATACATAAAGTGGCAAAATATTGCATTTCAAATGAATTCTTGGATTACTTCGAAGTGACCCAAGCTCTGTTGATGAGCATCCTAATTAGCATTGGGGTGAATCTTAAGTGTGTGAAAGTTGAATGATCACTTGTGGTGGTGACAACAGAATGTACTGAGTCACTGAGTGTGTTTAGGTGACCCTCATCACTGGTATGTCTGAACACCACGGAGCATCACTTGCTCCTCGTTGCACACCCCAGTGGGAAGGGGAACAATAATCTTTCTGGGGCCTTTGAATGGGTAAATACTCCATGACGCAGAGGCTGTGACCCAGGAAGAGCTATGTTCAAAATCCTGTGTTAGTGTCCTGCTGAATCAACCTTCCCCCTACTGTCAGTCTTGACTTGTGCTACAAACTTCTGTAATGCAACAGGAACATCAGACTGGGTCTGCCTTGTTGGATTTGATCAACGAGATGAGCAATAGCTGAGCTGAGTGTGTGTGGCTCAGTGCATGTATGTCATGGTCTGATAAGAATACTGCAGAAATACGTGAACTCTACGTTAAAATCCGTTAACTAGCCAGACTTGTAACAGCTCTGGTTGGAATATGGAGTTCTAACTGGCCTTTGTAGATATTCTTATATTATAGGTTATACAAGAATTCCAGCTTTACTGGTATGAATATTAAGGAACCACTTTTAAAATTATGGATTTATTATAATTATTTTCATTGAGATATCTCTGAAAGCTGGGGGCTGTTTTACAAGTAAAATAACAAATAACAGCAGTATTGCTCATTTTTGTACAAAATTAAATTTAGGTCATTCGTACATAATAAATAATGTTATTATTTGAAATGGTTTCATTATATTATATTAATAAATCTTAATAGGCATGGATCATATCACACACATTTGTTAGCTTTATTGTTAATCAGATCTTTCTCATTAACACACTGTAGTTAAAAATTAAGTGCCCTGAAACTGACTATGTAACGTTAAGTGTAATTTCTGAAACTAACATATTATGCTGTCCTAAGAACCTTGGAATTGCTTATTTAATGGGATATTCAGCCCCTAAAATAAATCCTTTACTTTCTACTTTTAACTTCACAAAACGTTTTAAGGACAAACACAGGCACATTGTCCTTTCAGGAGAAGGTTGAAGTTATTATGTGTTCGAGAGATCCTGATCAGCGAATGCCAAATCTAAACTTGTCACAACTGTACTTATAATAGCTGAACTTTCCACCTCCCCGCGAGTGGCCTGTCTTGTCACACTTATTCTACCTGACCTACTTTCCAGCTCTGCACCTAAACATGTTAAAAAAATCTCTTGAATGAGGACAGAAATAATTTTGTAGTGCTGAATCAACACAAAACCAGTCCATGCCTGGGGATCTCTGCCTCCTGCTTCCCACAAAAGGGATTTTCCATTTTGGAGCCCCAGACTATTTTCACCTGCATCATTCACTGGCTGCAGAGTTTCATGATGAGGCAGAGATGCAACGACCTCATGGCACGTTGCTGAGCTGATGCCGTGCCTTGAGGGTAACAAAAATAGGGAAGAAAGTACACTGTGCTGCAGGTATTCAGTAGAAGTGTCCATCCTGCTGTACAGTCTACAGTTGCAGAGAGCTCCGGAGTACAGATCTGCATGTAAACTGCCAACATGAAGGCTTTGGGCATGGGGAAAAACTCAGCCGCACCATCATCCATGGATGGCTCTCCTGGACAGTTTTCTGGTATGGTTTGGGGACAGCCTGGGCTGATGGCTCAGCATCTGGCAGCCTGACCAAGGAGTTAAGGCCCAGTCCAGATGTTTGGGCATCAGCTGTCCCAACCAGAGACAGGCTCTGACCTTTTATACTTAGCACAGACACAGCATCAAATACCTGGCATCAGTATACTTGATGGTAGCAGCATCCAGTGAATTTATTTACGTGTCTGACTATGGCAATGACAATATGGTATTAAAACCACTAACAAATTGCCTTGTTCTTTCCTCACTCATGGCTTGAATATATGTCCAGGCAAGTAATTGTACCCAGGGCCATCCTCTGGCACTGGGCCCAAGTGCTCTGTCTCCTATAACTTATGTGTTTTATTGTACCAGATGGGTTGACTGCATCCAAATGACCTGTTGGGAATGGTCTTTTTTCCATGCAAGGTTCTAAATTGGGCCTAGAGATTTTTTTTTCAGAGAATGTACCTGGCACAGACCATCAACAGTGGTAATGATCAAGCATTATTTAATTTATTGGAATGTATGTTGGTGCTACATAATTAATAATACCACTCTGAGGAACAAATGGTAGAGCTCAAGCGAGGAAGGAAAATATTATAATTTCTTTTTACATGTTAATAAACTAAATCCCATAGGATCAAATTCTCAGAACTTGGTGGGAGTTACGTCTAGAAGTCAAGATTATAAATACTTATGGAGATTCACACCAAAAAATCCCTATGATGTAGACATGATTTTTGAACTGGATACAGTAGTAACTTCTTCCACTGGAGGTGTGTTGACATGTTTCAAAGTGTGCTTTTGTTCACCCCAGAGAAATGAGCTTTGTCAAAAGGAGAGGTTAGGGCAGGGTGGTCAGGATGATGTAGAACATGTGGCTGGTAACAACGAATTGCACTGCTGGTGAGCCAGGAGCAGCACAGGTCTCTTGTGCAGACTTCACCTACATGTCAGCACTGCTGCCAAATTTTCATTCCTCCCCCCAGCCAAAACTTTTCATTTCGCCATTTCTTTGATACACTCATTGAATAAACGTTATGACACTCTTAAGGTCTGCAGATGCAATGGTAACATGAAGGATAACCGTGGACCTCATTCTTGTTCTAAACAAAATGGACCTTTTTTTTTTTTTCCCCTAGCAAATATGCGGCATATAGACAGCTTTTAATTCTCAAAGGAATTGTTTAGTTTTTAGAAGCTTCAAAAAATGTTTTATCTTTTGCACACGCATAATTCTGCTAAATGGAGCAACCAGTAGGAAATGGTTTCTAATGTCGGTGTATTAATAGTAGTAGTCAGGTCCTCTGTTTCTTCTCCTGCTCTGCTGAACCAGCACTTTGTATTGAGCCTATTGATAAAGGAAAAATTACTATTTTTTTCCTTTTTTTTTTTTTTTCCAATATCATGGTAATTCTGTGTTTTTCGGAGCAAAGCCACAAAGGTGAGAATTAATGGGGAGGGAATATGGCTCTCCAGCAACAGAATTCCAGTACCATCTGCTGGTAGGAGAAACCTGGGTTTAGCCTAGACCTCCCCCCTCAAATCTGTATTCTGTCTGTGTGAGGCAGCTCAGTGTATTTTTAATTAATTACTCATGTCAGTCAGAGACACTCTGCTAACACTAGTCATATCTTAACAAATGAGCTCCTCACACCTTTCATAAATATTTTATCTGTCAGATTCAGCAAGAGTGGCCCAGTTTTCAGTAGGGGAACACTTGGTTCAGACACCAAGGTTCTGTCTGACTAATGGCGTAAGTATGATGAGCTTATGTCTCGCATCAGTGCGTCTGGGAAAGGGCAAGTAGTTTTGCAACACAAACATTTGGGGCAATATGATTCCCTTCTGACAGATGCAAAATTCAAAAAATTCATTACATGACTGGGTGTTCTTTGGCCGTGGAGCTGCAAATGCAAGCAGATCCTCAAGGGGTCACTTCCCAAAATATTTATCGAATTCTGGCTGCCTGCAGAGCATTTGATAGTGCTACTTCATCTTATGGGCCGTGATTCCGCAGAGCACATCTTTAATTTTATACTTCTGCTGTCATCCCATTGAATTCAACATTTGCAGAATTTACTGTTGAGCTGAGGTCATGTTTCCGGATCTCTTCCTGACCTTAGCTTCAAAAGTCATCCTGGCTTAGTCCAGAGTGCAGCTGTGGAGATCTGCAGAGACACTCAAGCTGTCTTTAATAGGGCTAGCATAGGCACAGGCAGGAATTAGCATGTTTCAGCATAAGCTTCAACATCGATACCTGAACTAATTGCTAAAATTATTTCCAACTCCCTGTGTGTCCTACAACCACATTTCTGACAGATCCAGCTGATAAAGCACATTATCCTCTTAGCTATTTTCTGAACTGACATTTATCAAAATAGTTTTTGAAAATACGTATGATGACAGAACCTTGTATTCCAGTAGAGCTATACTTTCCACTTTTCTACTTTATATTCACAGAATCACAGAATCACAGAACATTAGGGATTGGAAAGGACCTCAAAAGACCATCTGGTCCAATCCCCCTGCCAGAGCAGGAACACCCAGATGAGGTTACACAGGAAGGCGTCCGGGCGGGTTTTGAATGTCTGCAGAGAAGGAGACTCCACAACCTCCCTGGGTAGCCTGTTCCGATTATGCGTATACTATATTATATATTGTTGATAAAGACGGAGACAAATCTAGACCATTTTAATACATGTATTTTAGTAAGGTTTATCTTTCTGCAAATGTATGAAAGATCTTCATGTGATTGTAGAAGTATTTTTTACTTATTTAACACAAAACAGAATTTACAAGATAAATACCCTTCATTACTTTTCATTGAAACTTTCATACCTAGAAATTTTAATAGTTTATTATCATACAATGAAAAATGAGATCTCTAATAACAGTTTTAAAGATTTTTTTTACCTTTTCCTCTAACAAAAATACAAATATTAATTTTCTTTAACATCCCTAAATCATCCAACTGTATGTGCTTCGTGAACTATGTCTATAGGCTAGGTACCCTGTGTAACATTTGGTGCGTCTCATGTAGCTGGTAAAAATAGTACTTTATTATAGTATCGTCAAATTGTCAAACATTAACTTTACAAGTTTAATGAAAAACAAATCCTAATGATAGGGATAACTTACAAGGACTATTGATGATAAAACATCCTTACTGTCCATTTTAACACCATTTCAGTCTTTAAATATTAATATACTGCAGGCTGATTGCCATTATTCTTGGAATTAAATTATCTTTTTCACATTAAAATAAACCATTGAACATTAATTTCACTGTTGTGCTTATGACTTTAATTCTTGGATATCCACATAGAATCTGAAACTTTTGGCTAAAACTTCTCAACCTTCAGGTTTCTCTTTATATGGCGAAAAACCTTCATGGATTTTCCCATAATCCATCATCCCATTGAGACTTCTGATGGCTGCGTCGGTAGATTTAGATGTGCCATTGGGGATTCGGGGTGCAGTTCGATGTTCAATTTAATCTGATGTAACCTACTTTCCCCTCTCTGCCGCCACTCACGTATTCCTGCCCCTCCCTCACGTAAACATCTACAGATCATGCGAGTGTGCGGTGAGTTGACATGGAAACTAACCACACATACACACAAAAAGATTTGTTTTCTGTTGGTTTAGCAAACAGACCTGATTCTTCAAGGTGATTGTTCGATCTGACGCAAGGGGTGGCTGGGGGTGGGAATGGGCCAGACCCGGGCACCCTCTTTAGGTGGCTGCCTGGCGAGACATTGAGGTAGGTATAATACGATGATACGTCTCTGTGTGTTTAACTTTTTAATCACCTCTTTGTCCTAAATTTGCTACTTTATTATGCCTGCTGCAGGATAGAAGAGACACAGGATGTCAAGAAGGACGAAAATCCTAGAAATGATGCTGAAATACTTAAACGAAGGAAACCGAGCACATTCTGTTTCTTATACACATCTGTGGTAGAAGCTGCAAGAAAGCTCGCCCTCCTTGCAATCAAAGTGATTAGGAGGGGTTGCTAGAGGAAGAAATGAGATATAGAATCTTGCAACTCACACACAAATTACTCCTTTCATTGACTGGACTCCAAAGTTCTTGCTCACAGAGAGGAAGACACGATATGAGGCCATGGCCAGCCTTTCCACTACCTTTAGTCAACATCAGTGTAGTAAATGTACCTGCAGCACTGATGGATACAAATGTATAGATGTTAGGTGGCCTTTAACTAAGATGAGGAGTGGTAAGAAAAAGGTGTCCTAGGGTTGCTAAGGATTTTAAACATATAAGGTTTGAAATCACTTATTTCCTATTTTCTGTATCAATTTTGAAAGGAAGTACAATGCATGATCAGACTGCATGAGAACATTATAGAAAAAAGCGCTGCATTTCATAGCTGTTAAAGACATAATCTGGCAAAGAAATAATTGACTCAAGAGTCTGAAAAGATAGCAACTATCTGCTGAGATTCGTTAGCTAGGAATTTTTAGTCGCGGCTGCACAGCTTGTATTGTTTTCTAAATGGTCTCAGAATTGAAGAGGACATCCGTCTACTCCCAGGTATCTGTTCCAGTGGCAGGAGTGTCATAATGTATTCAGAGACCCTGGCTATATTTCCAGAAGCTTTTGCTGTGGGAAGCAGATCCTAGGTTTTGTCCCAAAAGTATTGGAACACCAGGATCTGAAGCAAATAAAACTTAGGTCCTCAAAATTATTTACCTAACTAATTATCATGAGCTTTAATTTACCTTTTGCTCTCTCTGTCTACCTTTGAAAGTAGATCCTCTTCTAGAAATTCTTGACAATTTACTGCTTTCTTGAAGTAGAAGGCCTTTTCAGGCATCTCTTCTTAATGAACTGAAATCAGTAGTTACTTACAAACCTTTAGGCTCGTACTAGTGACTCTTTTTCTTAATCCTTCCTTCAGGCCTGTTCCAGTTGCAATACATTTTTGTGAACTGCTTGTTTTATTTAATTTGCCTCTTCACGCCCATCTTGAGTTATTTCATCAAATATGTGTTGCTGAAAAGCACCAGAAATGTGAGATGCTTTGATAAAAATCAAAGTTAATGTTTCCTTCATGTGCCTTTTTTTTTTTTTTTCTCTTCACCATGTTTGGTTTCCCATTCACAGGAAACCCGAAGAACATTTGCACATAAATTAAACCCTCACCAGCGAACAAAAGGGATTTTCCTCCCACTTTCTCAATAGAAAACTAGGAGAAATGCCCACTCTAGTATATGCAATTTCATACACTGTGTCAATGGGCAGTTGTAAAGGTTTCTTATAAGATTTGTAGGACACATACAACCTACTCTTACTTTCTGTGCAACACATGAAATCAAACCTGACAGGTTTGAGTTGCACACTAAACAAAACTTTTATGTGGGAAAATATACCCATGAAAACCACTTAAAAAGTAATTTTGCCAGCAATCAATTACCTATAAGCCCATCACTGCGAAACTTACCTCCTATGAGTAAGTCTTTACATGGTGCTTTATGACACCAAAGTGCTTTAAAACGGTAACTCAGATGTCCACATGTTTTGCAGAAACTTGGGCAAGGCAGTGATATTATCTGCCCAATGACACGGAGAAAGTCAATAGTGGAGCCTCTTGAGGGTTTGAACCTGACATTCCCAGAACTTCAGTCTGAGTTTTCCTTTGGACTCATCAAGTGGGACTTCTTGCTTCCTCCAGGTCTTCACAGGCTCCTCAGGAAGAAATACGGGAGAAATGGTCAGATGCAATTAGATATTCACTTTGGAGTCTCTGACCAAGGACATTTCTGTCAAAACCTATGTAGTCTCTTCTCTGCTCGCTGAATGACAGAGGGGAGCACGGACTTCCAGAAAACGCAATCCTAGAGCACAGGACTCATGTAGACAGTCCAAAGGGTGTGGTTTCTAGAGCTCATAGAATCTTTCACAACACGTCACCACAGATGCAGTGAAACACAGCTGGGGTACCACCAGGTCTCGGAGACACTGCTCATCCCACCACCATGCTTTTGGGAGTATGGAAAATCTGACGATCTCCTACTGGGGCACTGATACTTCCACGCTTCACTTCCAAGCTCAAACATCAGCAGCTGCTGTTCTGCAGCTCTGAAAGGCTGGATTGGGTCAGGCCTTCAAAGATTGTGGAATTTCCATGCGAAGAAGCACTAGAAGCCACTACAGATAGTGAGGAATCTCCAAGTATTTGCTTATTTCAGTGTTTCCTTATTTTTTTCTTCATTTCTGTGCCCCAAATAAATTTTTTAGGTTTCTACTTCTCTTCTGAAATGGAACATTGTAATTGTTTCGCCTAAATTTTGACGTTTCCCCAGATTTTCATTAGGTCTTAGTGTATTTTAACTGTACCACTGGACTGTGACTAGCTAAGCTATGAGCATTTCTGCTCTTACCACTACTTTACTCATAACCATTTGGAAACAGTCCCAGTGAGCAGTCCAGGGGGAGACCTCTGATGCTGATCACTGAAGTGAAGACCAGGTCAAGCTACTGCTTTAATGAGTTTCCACGGAATTTCCATTTTGTCACTAAACACAGAAGTGAGTTGCAGTATCCTTCCAGCTATAGTAGTTGCTGTCTGCAGATATCTGGTTTAACTCATGAATGCCCTCTGCCTCTTTGTCATCAACCTCTGCCAAGTATAGCCTTCAACAAGGACTGCTGCAGGAGGGGTCTATAGGACAGATGCTGTCTGTTTTGTGCCAGGTTACTCAAAACAGTCCAAGTACTCGGTTTGAAACAGGTCTGCTGATGGTCCTGAGTTGGAGGAAGGAAAACCAACATGTTCTGCTGCAGCAGTGAGGCTGAGGGGTGGTTGTCAGGTTTTGGAACAGGCTGCCAGGGCAATGGTTGAGTCATCATCCCTGGAGCTGTTTAAAAGACCCATGAATGAGGTTCTCAGGCACATGTTCTAGAGGCAGACTTGACAGTTCCAGCTTAACAGTTGGACTTGATGACCTTAAAGGTCTTTTCCAACCAAAAGGATTCTGTGATTCTATGATTCTAGGGTTACCCGCAGCTCTTGAACAAAGGCAATCAGCAGAGCTAGATCCAGATGAGGAAGGACTATCTTTAGATGGTCCACACCACACTGCACACAGCATCTGTGGATAGGGCAGGGAAGTCACTGGCAGTGTTGGCTACCTTGGGTTGCTTACCACTGTGCAGAACAGTGGAGTTAAGCCACAGGAAACCTGTTAGGAGGGGGAAACAGTGTGGACACAAACCTCACACTTCACTGCCTGCATAGTAAAATTTACATTAAAAATTATGCTCATGTATTTACATCCATAGAGCTCCCCATATGAATGCAGACTGAGGCCACAAACACACTCCAGACCTTTGTCATGGTGGCTGGGAATATGATGAGAAATATTATGAAAAACTCAGGTGATGCCTGCCTGATTTTGCTTGGCTGGTGAGAAAGGCTAGCCAGCAAATGCGAAGTTGTCCTGTTCCGAGCTGTGTTCTCAAAGGAGTTGTAAATAATTGCCTTCTTCCAGATGGAGTTGAGTGGGCTGAAGAGGTTGCCCTGCCCATGACTGATCCTGCAGCAGAGCATCCCATGTCCGATTTCCCCTGCTCCACACTCCAACCCTCTGCAGGAGCCACTGCAAGTGATTTTTCCTGAAGGGAATTAGACAGCATATGGGAGTACACAAAGCACTCTGCCAGCAGAGCTGCTGGTCAGGACTATTTTGTGTAAAGGCAATGACATTTCAACTGTATCTTACGGTGTTGTAGCTGATTAGTGAGCCAAGGATCCCACTTCAGCCTAAAATGTTTTGTAATACCAGTTATATCATCAACATTAGCCACCCTTCTTCACTGTGAAACCAACAGTAGCAGAGTCACACCAACAACCCTTCTGCTTCCTGATGAGTTTTGTCAGTGTAAATCATACCAGTGCAAGTGAGATCTAGCAGCACAATTTTGTTCAGGAACACGACGTTTTAACACATCTAACCAAATAGCTGTACTTGATGATCTTTGTAGCCCAGGTTGAACCCCAAACGTATGATAATTTCTATAGGAAATAAAAATGTAGTTTAAAATGCCTTTTCAAAAGCAGTACTGTGTTTGCCACCCCCCACTCCCCCACAAAACCTTCTTCACCATAGTAAAGTGAGCAAAAGATGTGTAGTCTTATTTCTTAAACTCGTGCAGAGTGAGAGTAGCACCTTTGGGGCTATTGACAAGCATGAGGGGGCTTTTTTTGTAAAGTGGTTATTTTTGCAGTACAGATCAAAACATTTCCCGTATTGCCATTTTTGAAAAAAACACTCTCATTTTGTTTGAGGGTAACACTTGCCCATGAGAGGGTGGGGGCTGCAAGGGGGGAAAGGAGGGCAGCCGTGGAACCTGCTGCTCCCTGATGCTAGTGAGGTGACAGGGGATGCTGTGACACCTTCTTGCTGCAGCAGCTGCCTAGATGTGAATGCTTTGTCCCAAGAGTAGATCCAGGACCTGGCAAAGCTGTGGTGCTTGTGCAGCACAACCAGCTGTCAGGGCACTTTGTACTCTGGACATGTGGGCAGAGGCTCTTTGGGGTCAAAAGTACATTACACTTCAAGTTCTTAAATTTGAAGCTTTGTTGAGTACTTGATGCTTATCAGGTTTTCACTGCTCTACGTGGTGTCAGCCACTTCTGGAGACACTTTAAAGTAGTGTCACCGGTATCTGATCTTCTCACTCTCTCAAGATCTGTCCAAGATAGCTTTTGCTTTCACTGCAGGGGTGAAAGAACTAGAGTGTCAAGGGTCTCTTCTTCATCTTATCAGTCCCTTCTACTCCCTCTTCAAATGCGTTTGCAAACTTTTTTTATGAGCAGTCAGTTGGAGTGGGGGAATCCCAGTGCAGGGATCCCATTCACCCTCTGCCCATCCAGTTGAAAGAGATTCTTAAATCTCTGATGTGCGCTAATTCTCTGCCACTTTCACTCACTGAGGATAGGACTCACTAGATTTGATTTGTGCTCTTACACAGTGCCCGTCCCCATGATGTCTGAGATTCCTCTCATTTCCTCCTCCTCTAAAATTCCCACTGGTTTAGTGTTCAGAGGCAACTGTGATTTGTATTCCTAATCAGACATAAAAAGGGAAAAGAGATGTTTATAAAACATCATTTCTATGTGTCATGTGGATACTTCTGTGTTGCAACTCTCCAAATTATTGTACAGTGTGTTGATTATTGATTCTGCTGTTTGAAATTCAAACCTCTGCT
This sequence comes from Pampusana beccarii, assembly GCA_013399365.1. NCBI lineage: Eukaryota > Metazoa > Chordata > Aves > Columbiformes > Columbidae > Pampusana > Pampusana beccarii. Next base: position 263,375 of record VWYH01009953.1, read on the forward strand.
CTTCTCAGAAGGTCTGACATAATTTGACACAAAATCATTACTTAGCTATGGATTTTTTCTTTGTAACTAACCCACAGAATTTAATACTGAGAAGTGACTTCACAAGAGGGTTCCAGAACCTGAAAATGGGAGGAGGAATCTTCCTTTAGTTGCTTGTATAGGATTTAGAAAATTTCTGGATTGACCTGTAAAATTTGATTTAGGTCCTGATTCAGCAGAGCATTTTAGTACTGCTTACTTTGCTGAAATGAACAGAGATGGGTCTGAACACAGAACACAGATCATTACGTGTTGGTGGATGAGATTTTTAAAGGTATTTAAATGTTTAACTCACTAAGTACCTTTAAAAATCTCTTTAAATACCTTGCTGAATTAGGGCCCTAATTCCCATTAAAGTCTCTGTGGGCTGGTTTCTCCAGTTTGCCAAGTGCATTTGTTCCCTTTAGACTTCCTCCTGAGGTTTCCCTTGATCAGCTAATGTGTGTTGAAATACACCTTGTTCTGTCTGCAGCTGGCATTTAAAATACATTCATTAAACACGTAGGCTAATGCGTTATTAAAGAAACACCTTTTATCCTTCTCTAATCATATTCTTGGTACATCTCTCATGATGCAATAGGTGCTGGGTACATTTCAAAGGTGCGTAATTGTGTCTCACAGCATCGTAATGTAACAGGCTTCTCAAGTATCATCCTTCCATGTGTGCAACAGGGCTAGGTTGGTTTATGGGACGACAGGAAATTTGATATGTTGGCACTGGGCGGAGGAAAAGGTTGATGGTAAAGTTGCTGGGAGGTCATGCTTGATTATGGTCTAGTGCTTTTTCCAGAGCAACCGCCCCACTGCTGGGGACATCCTGTAGAACAAGTTGACCAGGTACTTGTGTCCCATGGGCTCACAAGGCTGTAAAAACCTGAGACGCAGACCAAAGAGGTGAAGGCAGCATAGGAACAGCAGCGCTGTCTCTGCACAGTGCCTGAAGCAGCTCCACACTGGGACAATACCACCCGGACAGGTGACCCTGTCCAGGGCAGAGGGCCATGTGCTATTGGGCCTGGGCAATGTGAGAGCACATCCTTCTCCACAGTGCCAGCAGGGTGTTACAGCCTGTGTGCCACCCCCACACCCCCGCCCCAAAATCTCTGCCTGGCAACCTCACCCCTCGGTGCTTATGCCTTATTGCTGAGCTTCAGGAGGAATGTAAGTGCTTCATTGACCATGGGGTTGAATTTCACCCAGATTAAATCCCTTTGAAAACCTAAACTGGCTTGCTGATGAGCTACACAGAAATGCTTCCTGTCTCCTGCATTACCATCTCTAGGTTTTGCCCTTTCTGAAACATAAGGCGGTCATGGAGGGATTTCAGACCTCATGGTAGATCGTAGTAAAAGAAACATTATCCTTCTATAACACTGGAACAGCTCAGTTGATTTAAGTCAGGTTTGGCTGAAGGAATCTCCATCAGCTTTAGCCTCTCATGCTAAAACCTAGCATAAAGAGGATTGAAAAATTTTTAAACTGGAAAAAACCAGATCTGATAGAAAAAACTTCATTAGAGCTGCAACTGTACAGGATCTACCACCTCTACACATTTGTGCCATTTATCAGTATTTAATACAAATGTAGACATTGGAGCAAAAGGGAAGAAGAGAACCCCACAGGACATGACGACCAATTAGCGGGGGGTCACATCCCCTGCTGTGATTTACTATTGGAAAAACATGCAAAAGATAATTGAACATTGCACTCTCATCTCCCCCTGCTGCTGGCAGCATTACGAGGAGGGCTGCTCCAGACCCCTTGGGGAGATGGGGAGAAAGGATCAGGCAATTACATCCAGCACCACATAATAACAGTGATTCATAACCTCATGGCACTAAACTCACTGGGCCAGATCTTTAGCTAGTGCCCGCTGGTTTAGCTTCATTGACTTCAGGAGGGAGATGCTGATTTACGTCAGCTGCAGATCTGGCCCATTTACTTTTTCTCTTTAAGAAAGCAATAAACTGTACAGAGAGAGAGCAGGATGTGCAGTGCTCTGCGCAGCAGCCCGATGGGTTTCTGAAGACGAATGTTAAATATCTGAGAGATACTGACCATTTCTGCTAAAGAAGATCAGGTTATGTTGCCCCGTGTGCAAGGCGGCTTAAGCTGTGAAATTTACTATTTTGGACTTAGGACACCCAAAGAGACTGGAGTGATCTTAATTGTAGTTAAGCTCCACAGAGCACTCCAGGACGAATTACCTTCTGTACAGCTTTAGGAAAGTGTTCTTCCTACCAGCGTCATCATCTAGAGGTACTGCCATCCTTAATATTAGAGAAAGTTTCCATAGTCTGATCATTTTCCTACCCTGATTTGCCTTGGTCTGAGTTAGTTTAACAGAAGAGACCAAAATACAGCCTAGGAACTAGGGGTTCTCATGTCTTAGTCCAGCTCCAGCAGTGCCTTGCAGTGTGACCTTGAGCAAGTCCCTCCACAGTCCTGTGTCTGATTCTCTTCCTTGGCTCTTAAGAAGATTTTCTTTCCCTTTGTGTGATTGCCTGGGAATTTTCCAGCTTCCTAGGAAGAATGGGCAGCCCCTCTCTGATGAGACCCAGGCCAGACACAGCTGTCCCTCCTTTTGGGCTGAGACCACACACAATTCACCCCATCTCTGGGGTAGAAGAGTTAGCAGGAGGGTCTTGCCACCTCTGGGGTACAGGGGTCTGGAATGGGGTCTGTGCAGCTGTAGGAAGAAGGCAGCCTGTGATGGGAGCACCAGGGCTCTGGGACCCACAGGCTTTACTCACTCCCTTTGGCACAGGCTGGAGCAAGGAATTTTTAATGACAGGGTTTGAAAATGTTAACAGATTGTACGTAGCTTCTGCATGCTTTCACTAGCTGAACCAGCCGGTAATTTGATTACGTGTGTGTCTTACACCTCACTTATACATGCCTATCTGTCGCACAGCGGGTGCAGGAGGGTGGGCTGGCCCTGGGAAAGGGCGTCAGGAAGCCGTGCCAATCTGTGCCGACCCACACGTGACTGCCAGGGCCTGGATTCACGAGTGGGGATTGCATTCAAGGACATAATATTTCCCTCCCTTTGACCAGGCTTGATACGGTTGCGGGAATATGTAACCAATATGTCTGTTTAATTATTTTTCTTTTTATGTGGCTTCCTGTTCTAGTCTCTCTGTCTGTATTGCAGTGTTATAAGCTCCTCAAGGCTTTCTATACCTTTGCTAAATGCTATTACACTCGTTACATTGCTGCCTAGTGAGCAAGATTGCCATAGTGTGAGCTGGCTTCAAAACTCAGCTCTGAGCTGTCTTACTTTCTCAATGACTCAGGCAGTGCTGGGGTTGTAATTTAGGTACCCGCACTGGTGAATTGGAGTGAATTGTGCTGATCTGATCTGTATTGCAATAGCACCTGAAGGGGAAAAACCAGGAAGAACAAAACTCAGTATTGTCAGTTCTGCACTTACAAAAACTTTTTTTTTTTTCCTTCTTAATAAAACGTCTATCATCTTAGAAATCTTGGTGTTTTCAAATAACTAATGTCGGGCTGCTTCAGTTACCCCCCTTTTGCATTCATGCTTTTAGGCGTTCACTTTCTTTTTCCTTTGCCACCCTCTACACTGCAATCTCCCAACTACAAAACTTTAGGCTTTATTCTAATGAAGAGTGAAATTATCTAGAATCACATGACTCCAGGATCTGTGTGATCAAGAAAAAGTCATACATAACACTACAAAAAGAAGTCCCATGCTTACCACACGAACATTTGCTACTGCTAGAGAAGTCTTGGATCCAGGCTAGAGATGGAGCCTGGGAAATGGTGGTTCCAAGATTTTTATTAGCATCGTATACCAGGTGCCCCAAAATTAACTTTCTAAAGGCCATTTTTTTAGCATGGAAGTGCTATTATTTCCATTTCACAGCTGGGGTAGTGGGATGCAAGCACGATTAACAACTGGCCCAAAGTCGCTCAGGCAGTCCCCAAAAGACAGAGAGAAAAAAATGTGTCTGAATCTTAGGTCAGAGTCCTCATGGGTGAGCTGTTCCTTCCTGCTGGTGAAACAAGCTGGAGAAGAAGGTTGGTGACCGGGTTAGCCTCTGCAGGCTTAGGTAGGGTTCAGTGTGAGGAAGCAGTCAAATGCGTGGCTGTCTATCTGGAGGGTATTTGCACTAATAAAACTGCTGAGTCTGGAAAGCTGAGCATTTTCCCGTGTGATTGCTGCTGTTTCATTTTCTGGTCATGGTGGGAACAGCCTTTCTGGTTCTTAATGGAATTAGTAAAACATCCAAACATTTCATAACTTTAATGGCTGTAGAAGTGGGAGAAACTCCAGCTGGTAGGAGTTGAGATGGCTCCTGGATTTCCAAGTAAGTTTGCTCTTTCTTTAGTGAGGTGTTTAATTTTATTTCAGCAACCTGCTGTCTTCCCTCTGCTTAATTCTGGGCAGAAGAAGATAGCAGATAAGTAGAGATACAAAGTCATAATCTTATGAAGCACCCAAGAGATAAGTAGTGACAAGGAAAACTGCAACTTCTCAGTCTCCTGGGGTACAGACGTTGACCTGTGCTGAATCTTCCCTTCATGTTTTTCTGCAGTCAGTAAAGACACCAAGTCCCTCAGCTGAACAGAGACTTATTCCTGCCTCCTTATCTCCATTTGTTGCCTCTTCCCTTATTCTGCTTGGCCACTTGCTCATAGGCCTCCAGCCTGAAGAGAGGACAGACGTCCCTGCATTGTTTATGGAGGGGAATATCCCCTTCAATACACTCTTCCCTTTGAAGAAAATGCTCAAGTTTAAAATAACCTGACACATGCACACAGCAAGCTTTCTTTCCTACAAAATGAACACCCAGATCAACACGTGCTGGATTTTTCCTCTCCCAGCCTTGCACATACAGTAAATACACCTACAAAATATACATATCCACTGCATCTGTGCCTGTGCACACAGATTGGGTGAGTAAACTCCTATTTGTTTGGATCATGGAAAATTCAAATTTTATATCTTATTTGTAAAAATACATTTCATATGTACTATTTTGCAGCCAATAAATAAATAGCTAGTGAATCCATGGGCTGGAGAAAGGTGAAAAGTTGTATTGACTAGACATCGAGCAGGAATTTAGGAACACTGTGCTTTGTGTTAGCTCCCATATTGAGTCATCTCCATCCTCTTTGGTAAATCACATAGAGAACTCAAGAAGACGCTCTAAATCACCTGTAAGTGCAGTATGTTCCCCAGTGCGTCCATCTCCCATCTGTGTGACTCCTTCACACTATGTCTGTGAACAGCCTATATGACAAAGGGCTTACAAAATCCTGCATGGGGATACTTTGGCCCTGCCTGTGGCGATGCTTGTGGGCACCCAGTGTGGGTGACAGGCAAGTCTGGTCTCAGGGGCAGCTTTCAGCCACCCTTAGTAGACCAGTGCAAACACAAACTTTAAGTTTTCCCATTTCTAAAACAGGAGTAACACTTATCTCTCAAAAGCATTGTGACACTTTTTTGCTGAGTGTTCACCTGTCCTTGGTGTATCTCGCTGTGCAAATAGCTCCGTGGAACATTTTTGGAAGGGGAAAGGATTGCTGTATATTATAACAGAGTGTGGTGTTGGGTAGCAGAAATGGGCTCCGATTATTTGCAAGGTGCCTTGGGAGCCTGTGATGAAAGGCAAGATGCAAGTGCAAAGCATTATTATTCTAATGATGCCTGACTCTCGCTGAGCTGTGCCTTGTGGAAGTGTGTGAACTTTGGAGCATGCCCTGACGAATGTGAACCATGACAGCTCTCAGGAGATGCAGGGGATGCTGGCAACAGCTTAATCAATTATGACAGCAATGGTAAGATCTGTCCAGATTAGAGCACTTCAAAAACTACAAAGCCTCAGGCTTCTCTGTCTAGGTTTTTGCAAGAGTGGGACAATGAAGGAAATGGATTGATTTGGGTCCTTTGAAATGCAGTAATACTAGCATCTGCTGGCTTAAATGCAAGACCAGCCAGATAGTGTTTTATCATCTAAAGATGCAGGATGGTACAGAAGGTAGTGCTGCGAGTTTTATAGTTGTGCCTGGCTGCAAATGGGTTAGATATGATGTCTTCCTGGGTGAGTTACCTCAAATGTGTTATTGTAAAATAAGGCAGAGATGAAGGAAAACAAAAGGAAAACATCACACAGAAAAGATCTATTGGGGAATGGGTAACTGCAGAAAAATAAGATCAAAGGAGGACATTTTCTGTTAGGAATCAAATTATCCTCTTGCTTTCCACGTCAAATGGACCCATTTGAGAAACAGATAGGCAAGATAAAGCTTCTCAGCCAGAGTGATTTTATCTCCGTCTCAAATTTGTGTGCATGTGTGAATCTCAAATAAACACAGCAACAGAGCACAAAGAGTTATGTGAGCACAATGAATTGTGTGAGCATGTGTATGTTTTTGTAAAAGAAATGGGCAAACTAAAACAGATGAGGCTCAGTATTGCCAAATTAGCAAATAGGAATAAATATATTACTATTGCAACAATATTTCCTAAATATTGTCCTCAGAAGTAAGTCACAGACTAGCTACTTAGCTGAGTGAGGTATTCAGATATGTGAATACTTCAGGGTATATCAAACTGATCAGCTCATTTGGAAGCCACTGGTCCTTTTAAAGGGCTTCACAGGCAGCTGCTCAAAATGTTGCCCAGACTTTGGATGGACCTTCTTGTTTCACACTGGCAGGAGTGTCTGTGTGCAGGGACATGTCCTAGGCAGTAGTTCTGCTGTACAAGGATGAGCCAAACCACCAGAGCCCCTTTGGCCCCAGCGCCAAAACCTATTTTCTGTAACCGCTCCTGATCGCTACCATGGTTGGACCTGATGATCTTGAAGGTCTCTTCCAACAAAAGTGATTCTATGCTTCTATCCCTCCCTGCTGTCAGTGTGTGGCCTGGTCTGGCTCTTAGCAATAGGAAATGCAAATCAAGCGTGCAGGAGCGATCCTGAGCCACGCAGTGTGTTGCCACTATTTGCCCTGTGGCTCAGCTGTGCCACTTATGTCTTCAGTGATGCATGGAAGCTTTTTTGCACTGCAGTGATTCACTATCTGCTGGTGTCACCTGCGGCATCGCTCCGTCACTGCCTGACGTACCAGAGGCAGGAGTCAAACATGCAGGTCTCACGCCTGGCATGGGAAGCCTGGCAGGTCTTACGCAGCCTGGTGACAAGAGCGAGAGCTGGAAATGAACCTGTAGCTGTACAATTAAGTGAGAAAACAGGACTAGGCTTGTTCAGAAAACAACACATTCTGACTCTTGAGGGAAGAGCAGCTTTGCCAAAACACCTCCACCTGCTCCCTCCATTCCAGGGTTAATTCCTTGTCTGAACTGAGAGGATCACAGCAGACCTGTGGTTTTGACAGCCCTGCATACATTGCAGGAGAGTTCACGCAACAAAGACATGCTAATTGCCTGCTACTGTACTGCACTGGGGTGGATTAAGCACAGGAATAGCATTGCAGTCCCGGCTTCAAATGCTGCTTTAGGTGTTGGTAGCAGGCCAATTTACAGCTCTTCCTCCCCTCATTAAACGGGACTCTGGGAGCAACCGTTTGGGTTTGATGCTCATTGTGCAACCTTGGTGACATTATGGCGTTTCCATTTCCTTTGGAAAATGGGGATCAATAACATTCACTCCCTCCAGCAAAGCACCTTGAGGTCAGTCTGCAAGAGATACTGGGGGAATGGGGAGTCTTATGCATTGTTGTGGACTTGCAGCCCACTCACCACTCCATGAAACCTAAGCCATAGCAGGTGAATACAGCAACAAATGTGGTTTCTTTTCCATTCTTCTCTAAAGCGTTGCCAGCCTTCCTTCATATATTGTTTGTGGTGACCTTCTGTGCTTTGCTCCCATCCCAGATTATATAGGGCTGGTTTTATTACAGAGCAGGGCCCCTGGTATGAACACAAGCACCTAGAATGGTGCTGATGTTTGTTAGGTGATCAGAGTACACCATCGTAGACCCTGATCCATGTACAATAAAGGGACATAAGTCAGTGTCTTAGGCAGATGGCCGACTGAATGGCTGACTTTGATGTTGCAACTCTTTCTCCTTCTTTATTGCATAGAGAGGCACAGTCTGGCCGTCCTAAATACTGGGCAATGAATCACCTACTTAATGACCGTAATACGCAGCCAGAACAGTCCACAGCTTTTTGGGGTCTGTCCAGTGTCTACTTGCCTGTCTGTAAGCACACAATGAGAAATAATAATTGACCCCTGATTCATAGTGTCAGTACTTTTACATACCTACATTTTTATGAGCAAAAGGGAAAAGTGTTTTCTTCATGGGGATTAATTTACAAAGAGGAATGTTGGACAATTATTGAGCTGGCGTTATGGGAGTAAGAAGGGTATAATTTTAAGAAGTGAATAATCCTGAAAGGGTTTTTTTACCTTTTTTTTCTTTCTTTTTTTTTTTTTTTCTCAAACTTGCTGTTTTACAGCTGGGTAGTCACTTTAAGAAAGTGAATTTGTCACCAGTGTGAGAGAAGTTTTCATTGTTTACCTAAAGGGCAGCTGCCATCCAGCTGATTAGTGTAAAAGAACAACTAGATTTCATTTCCCCCGTGGGTAGAAACCTGTCCTGAGGACTCAAATGAAGCATCTTGTGCAAACTCTGGTTGGTCACTAATGAAGTGCAGAGACCAATATTGCATGTGGTTTATCACCATTCAGATGGCTGAAGGTTATCTCCACAGTCTCCACAGAAAAGCCCAGGGCTTCTTTCCTTACTATGTATTAAATTAGGGCATCTTCTCTTTGTCCTAACATACTTATTAACTTCCCAGTTTGGGATCTGGCCTCATGGCTTCCTAAAGGTTTTAAAAGTAGCTTCTGTCATCGTTACCTGGCCTGTGCTCATGAAGAAATTAGCAATCATCAAGTCTTGCTCCTTCCTGATACCTTCCACAGCTGTCAGAGAGGTTACACAGGTTGACGGCTCTTTTTCCTCTGCAGTAATGTTCTCCTGGACAGGGCTGAAAATGCAGCCAGAAGAAGCTGTTTGCAACTCCCTTCTGGCCCTTGCACCCAATTTTCTTTCCCATTGGTACCACCAAGTGGGGAACAGGGAAAGAAGTTGCACTACTGGGTTTTCTGTCTTCACTCTTGCCCGTTGATGGCCACTCTCACTCCCTGAGAGGGTGTTACTGTGTCCGTTCCTCCTCCTGACTCATTTCTGTCATTCATTATGTGGTCAATCTCTCACAGCCGCAATTACAGGCCTAACTTTGTACATGGTTCTGGAAGCTAGATGGCTTTGGGAAGATCACTGGGTTTGGGTTCTCTGGGGAGCTATGATGTTGTGGACATAGACTTATTAACTCTCACCGCAGAAGTAACTGAGCCAAACCATCCTTCCAATGTTCACAAATCTGGTTGTAAAGAAGTTGTAACCTCCAGAAAAAGTGCAGACACCCCATTCTTGCCCAGCAGTATTGCGGCATGCTTTGTTCCTTTTATCTTGCCCCAAGATTTCCACCACTTCCACAGGAATAAATAGTTCGACAGAGAACAAGAGGACTGTGGAGGTCAACAAGCTCTAATGGGCATTTTGAAGCCCGTTTTGCCTGTATGAGTGTAAAAATGGTATCGGCTCAAAAGGGTTTGAAACATCAGGTTTGACCTCCCAGAGCTACTGTTGCAGTGGAAATGGTGAGCTGAGGAGAAAATTCTGACTGGTGTTGGCCAACATATGAGGCAAAAGTTGCCTTTTGTTTAAGAGCACTAAATCCCTTCACAGACACAACCTGTTGTGGTTTTTTTTTGTTTTGTTTTCTTTCATTTTCCTACAGAGAGCTGTGGAAGGTATTTTTTTCATTAAAATGGTCCATAGACTTTTAGATACAGAGCTTTCATGAACAAGAAAGGCACTTTTTTTTTTTTTCCCAGTGTTATGTTATGTTTTTCCAAAAGAAAGAAGCGACAAATAAAAATGACAAATCCTAGAATTTTGGAGGAGAAATTTTACTTCGTAAAAAAATCAAATAAATCTCTCTTGCTTTGCTGAAGACAAGACCCACAAAAAGCAGAGAACAGCTGGACAACAGATTCCTAGGAAACAAAAAATACCTTTATCCTTCCAATATCTACTGGGGAATCTGGCATCTTTCACCTGGCTGAGGTTTATGAAGGGCATCAGAGTTAGTATCCCACAAAGCACACACAGTGGCTAGCTTTTATGTACCTGCAGAAGCAAGGATTGAACTTTGCTTTTATGATTAACCTAAAAGACAGCATTTCTGGTAGCTCCTTACCCTTCTGACATGATCTGGCTGCATTTGTCTAGATCTGACTCAGATGTGTGACTGTCTACCACAAAATCATTGACACCAGTTTTGCAGCACAAACCATGACCTACAGCTTCTTATTTTTTTTTTTTCTGGGCAAGATCCAAGTCCAGAGCAGTTCAGCTTCCTGAAAACTGACAAGATTGGAGTTTAAAACAATCGATCTGCCGGCTTGAAGGAATAAAACCTGAGCAACTCTTCACAAAGTCCATAATCCGAGAGAAAGGGTCAGGGGTACACTAGATTCACAGTCCTGTCTCTCTGTGCAAAGTAATAAGCTAGTTTAGGATGAGCATAGGGTGAAGAAAAGGATTGTCCTCACTGGCATATAAATAATTCCATATATAGACGAACACCAAGTAAGTTGTTTCTCTTTCCTCAACGAGCCTGTTAATTACTGGTATTTGTTTGAGTCTGAGGTATGTTAACAGCTTGAAGGGGAAATCCCTAATAGGTGATAGATTGATGCTGTGATATTCCAGAGGGCAAGAGAAGTTTTACTGTTTGAAAGTGGGATGTTCACTCATGGAGATCCCAGCAGAGCTGGTTAATTTTTTTTTCACCCAGAGAAGTCACCACTGCAAGGGTTTTGCAGTGATGGGAGGAGGTCACTTGCTCTCATGTTAATATTTGACTACATCACAGTCTATGAGTGACCTATTAATTGATTAGTTGCAAACTGCTGAAATGCCAGTTTTTTATATGTGAGTGTAGAGAAAACAGGGAACCGTATTCAGGTCAGGTCCCAAGGCTGTGCAGAGATCTACAGTGGTAGATTATCTGCAGACAATGTCTAGGGGATTTCTGTATGTTGTGCACTGCGATAAATATCAGTCTTAGAAAAATGCTGGTTAATGTCTGAAATTCCGTAAGTCATGTAGTTTTCTACCACAATGCATAAAATTATGTGTTTTATTGCAGCTGTGCAATTTGGTTTTGGTAAAGATGAATACACATTTCTAATGACCCTTATCCACCTTGTTAATTTTTAGCTCACTAGAAGATGAATGTGAATTTTAATGAGACAAACTATGTGATAAGTTTAACTGTGCTGATGCCATAGGATGAAATTTAATGTATAGCATCTTGCATACAAGCAATAGCTAAAATTTCTTGAAACAAATAATACAACAGACTGATTTACATATGGAATAGATCAGACTAAGTGATTATTTGAGCTAGATTAGTTGAAGTCAAACAGCCAACTGGAAGAGATGGAAATAAACACTAGAAGGATACATTAAGGTGACAGATGTGAAAATATTGGAAGGAATTATGAAGTAATTAATTTACACATTAATGTAAAGGAGAGATTTTTACCAGTGTTGGTGGGACCTGGCAGGAGCCAGATTACAGATTAGAGAAAGTGAGGCAGTGAGGGTCTGCCACCCTCAGCCTGACAGATGGTGGGACCCATCTGAGGAGAATTTTTCATCTAAGGATGATAATTTGGAGTTCAGTAGAGAAAAAGTAACTGTGTTTAGACGCAAATCTGAATTTGTCCCCCTCTGTACTTTTAGCTAGATACACAACAGCAATTTTAATGTAGTAAGACTTGAGCAGGTAATTTGCAGTGCAGGTCTCCTGAGAGCAGCCCCATCTCTGTGATGGATAAGTGACATTTCATTAAGTCAGGGTTGTTTTTCGGGAGGTCTCTGCAAGGCTGGTGAGCAGGAAAGGTTTTCCATGTATGGATCATTGAAGAAAGCCTAGGGAGCATTTCCAACGGGTTAGTAGAAGATAGCTAAGAAAAGTGAGCTTCCTCTTTACAGACTCACATTTACTATACAGGAATTTGCTCTTTGAGGGGTGTTCTAAATCAGCACATCAAAAATGTTGTACTTACGGGTGGTGAGAGATAAGAATTGACCGAGACATACAAGGTTTCAAAAGGAAAGGAAGGTCTATGCCATGATAAGGTTGTCCTTTCGCTTCTTCATAGGGACCTGTTGATACACAGTTTTCTCAGTTATTGTGAACAGCTGTTCCAACAGATAGAATGAAAGATCCTGTCCCTGCATTTCTGTATGAACACAGCCAAAGAAAAACTTTATTTAAGAAAAGTGTGTGTGGGAATATCCTCCCTTGTTGAGAATGACTGGATAAGACAACCTGTGTATGGATAGAAAATATTTACCCAGGTCTAGTACTGGTGCCACTGAGGTTGGTGGGAGCTTTGTTAGCTTGGGAGGACAGAATCAGGCTTTGTGATGGCTCTCTGTGGGTGGGACGGTTAGAGAACAGTGGTACTGAGGTATTCCGGTAATGTGCTGCATTGTTTTAATCAAGGGACTTGCATCATTCTGGGAATGGAGATGTTTAGTGAAGGGTGGAGTGCCTCAGATAAATAAGCAACTGAAGCTTGGGATGTTCATCCACCCTTTATCTGCACTAGCCAGATCTCTTTGTTGTGCAAAATGGGGCTGGAAAGCTTGGGAGGATAAATTTCCATCTGACATTCAGTATTCTCTGCGTCTGCTTCAGCTGCGGGCACAAAATCAGCTTCACTCCCGTGTCCACTTTTCTGCTCTTTGGTTAGGCCCTTTTCTTCACCTGCTTTTTCCCCAACGTGCCAACTGCTGTAGGACCCAGGCAGCAGCTGCTGGTGAAACCAAATCCCTTCACATCCCCAGAACCTTCCCTTATAACTCTGAGTGGGTTCACTGGCTCAAAAGTCAGTTACAGCAAATTTAAGCAAGGTTGCCTCTGTGGAAACAAGAAAACTCATCTGCAGAGTCTTTATTATGAAGATGCTGATGAAGTTAAGCAGGATGAGTTAAATTCTGCCCAGGATGTGCTGCATGATTTTGAGACACCATTTCTGTATACTTCAGATTTCTACAAGGATTTTGTTTCCTCTAAACTTAGATGTGGCATTACTAGTAAGCAAGATATGCAGTTTAGCATAAACTAGCAGAAATTCTTTAGGCTAATCTCTGTGTTGGTCTGTAGGCATCAGTTGTAAAACTGATGTTCTGAGACAGGTTTTCTATTGGTTTGTGTTTGCCAGATATTTAGGAGATAGGTCTGGATATGCATTCTTATTCTGAAGTGCACAAGTTAGGGTTTTTACATATCTAGATAGCTGATTTATGAGATCAGTTGGTTCTCAGAGGATCAAATGACATAAGCTAAAGCAAGAAATGGAAGTCCAGTTAAGACAGACTTAAAAATATGGTCCTGGAAAATGTCTGGTTGAAATTTATTTGTAGAATAAATTTCCACCATGTGCAGAAGGGTAACCTAGTGTCACTTTTTCACTGAAAAGTCAACCACCCTTACAAATGTTTTCCTCTTCAATGGCCAGAAACTGAATTTTTTAAGCAAGTGTACTGTTGACAACAATCCTTTGCTAGGATAAAAACTTTTTCTCTACTAGATTTTGCACTTTCTGATGGAGAGTCATGCTCTTTTGCAGAAGGCTGACTCCTTTTATAAAAATAGGTTGCTCATCTGAAAACATATTTTTGTTTTAAAAAGGTTTTATTCACCCAAGGTCAAGATCTGCTGTAAGATATAATCCTTCCTGTGTTCATGCTTGACTCTTTGCAACGATGTGCTTTTGGGTTTCCAAAAGTAGCAAAAACTGCTGGGCCACTTTTTATGGCTGTTTGCAGAGGGTTTTACTTAGGTCTCTATGCTATCAAATGACTCAAAAAATCACCATATGTCAGATTAGATCAGCTCAAAAATAACAGCCAGGAAACTGCTTATAGGTTTTCTGGAGTGCCATGAAAGTTTACAGAATTGTCGTTTCACGTCATTTGGTTTAGCAGCTGCAGGAAGATAGTGGTCTCCAATAAACAGAGATAATTGATTATTAAACTGTATCGGTGGCCACTGCAGTTTATTCTATACGCCGAGATCTACAGACTCAGGTCTGCAGTCCTGCTGCTGAAGATACAATTTACACATTCTTTTAGTTTTAGGTCCATAGCTGGTCTGAAAAGCTGTGTTGGATCATTTGAAGACCCAAAATTGATTAGGCTACGTGCGCATGCTGATAGGACTAATATTTCAGGGTGAGCCAAATTAAATGTATGGCAAAGTTCCCTTTGGCTTTTATGTGATGTAGAGGTGGAAGGAATGTGAAGGTTCACTGAGTATAGTCCTTCTGCTCTAGCAATATTGCAAATTTTCATTACTTACTTGACTGGATCTCATGAAAAAATTTCACAACTTTTCTTATATTTTCAAAAAACTTCTTCCTGTGATGGTTAGAAAATCCCTGTTCTCCATTAAGTGTCTTCACAAGCAGCCAGCAATCATCTTGTAGCTTAAATAGTTGTTCCCTGGTGTTTATCAGTTTGGGATATTTAAGTATGGCAACCATGTTCTGTGTCAGCCTTTGTTCTGTGAAGCTGAACTAAATTCATACATCTCATCTTCTCTCGTAAAACAGGTTTTCCATGTCCCTGGTCAGTTTTGTAAATTTCCTCTGCACCTATTTCCCTGAGAATTCAGCTTTCTTGAAAAGGGGTGCCTCAGTGAGTTCTCGCAGGGCTGTGTAGGATACGTCACCATTGCCCTCATCTGACAAGCTCCTTCAAACACAGATCATTAAGATGCCTTTGACATTTCCAAGTGCTAATTTCAGGGCTGGATGCATCCCAGAGGCAGATAGCCCCACCAAGAGGGCCCTGCCTCTTCCTCCCCAGGCAGGGTCTGGGATTACTTCATTGAATATCTTCATTTTATGACTTTTTAAGAAATGAGAGGCAGGATCTTGAAGGCCATGACCCTGGGAGAAAGGAGAGCCTTATCTCCTGCCCGTGACTGGCCCAGGCTGGTAGTGTTTGCAAAACCCAGTTTTTATGGGGATTTTGTGACATGACGGAGGGCAGGCAGGATGGTGGGTGCACGTATCGTGCCATGTGGTTGTGGTCTGTGTACATCCCATGAAGAGCGGGACCCTGAAATAAATCACCTGGGCTCCAGCACGGTCAATATATTTATACCACCTGACGATCTGGCCTCTGGGCTTGAGGTTACCCCGGAGAAATAACATGTTTTTGTGATGTCTGAGGGAATCTGTCCTTATGCTGCTGTTGGCATGGAGGGAGGTGGCTGGGGAGGGAGTGGGACTGTCAGCAGAGCTGCCATAATTTTGGGGTAGACAGCCTTTTTCCTGGAATTTTGATGGATTTGATGCGTGAAGAAGGATCCGTAGCACAACTTTAAAAGTAAAAACTTTTAACATTTTTTTTTTTTTCCCTTTCTTTCTCCCCCTCCTTTCTCCTTGCCACAGCTATCTGCATTTGACAGCAAAGATGACAGTCATCAGGCTGTTTGGCTTGCTGTCTTGGTTTGCCGCATCCTGGCTGGCTCAGGACACCCATGACCGGGCTTGTGGTTGGATGCCAGTTGCAACCTACCAGTGTCTAATTGCCTTGCTGAACCTGCATGTCCTTTGGAGTCCTCCTCTCCCAGGTCTGGCTGACAATGTTTGAGGGACAAGAAAATATGCTCTCAATCCAACTAATCAGTACAACATGTTGCAACCCTTTAAAGAAATCCTTTTATATAGCACACACAAAAAAATCTATGCAGTTATAATGAAATATCCTGGTGTGTCCTTCATATCTCAGCATTTTCTGAATTTTCCAAGGGTATCAATAATACTAATAAAAAAAAAATCTTCAAAGTTGTCTCCTTACAGCAATTTCAGTATATTTAAGACATGCAGTAAAACATTCACTATGAACCATGAAGTGCATGGTTTAGAGATATATATATGCCTGTGGGAATACACATTGCATTGACAATTTAAATGCATTTGTCTTTCATATCAGTTTTAAAGGAAATAAAGCAATTATTCAAAAGGTCATTTTAAAATGCATCTGTAAGTATATAAGTATATATAACTAAAATGTACTTATATAAATATTCTTCACTGGAAAGATCCTGCACAGGCAGTGAAGGTAGCTGGTAGAAATTGGTGGTCAGAAATCCCTTTAGATAGCATCTTGAATCACTGCAGAGTTAGACAAGACATACAGTTATTTAGCATGCTGCATTTGGGCCAATTCTTTTCCTCCCCTACCCTGCGAAGTTTTCCAGTTAGAAGAGAGGGACATTTGGTAAATATCAAAACTTATCTATGAATAATTATCTTTTTTTTTTTCAAACAGAAGATCTGATTAAAAAGAAGATCAGAATAGAACAGTTTAACAAGTTGAATCAAATTTATGGAATAATTTAACTCAGAAAAAGCAACAAAGAATTTCCTTCAAATGTTGCAACATTTATTTTTGGTAGTTATCTATTGCAAACATTTCAAATTTTCAGTTGAAGGTGGCCTGTCAGTTTAGAAATTAACCCCCAAAATTACTCTGAAAGCGGGAAGATAATGCCAAATTACTATCATTATTTTTTCTTTCTGATTGGTTGAAATGTGAATTCTTTTAGCCACTGATCTGGAAAAGAAAAAAAATTGCCCAAGTTTAAAGACTAATATTTTCTTGAGGAAAAATCTGGAAGATGCAGCTTCAAAGTTTTCTTTACATTATTAAATGTCATGTAGCCTCATGTTACTCCCAAAGCAGTTTAGCAGATGTACAAAGATATTTAAGCAGTTCTGAAAAATTCAAATTATGAGATCACTAAGACAGAGATTTATTGTGCTTTACATGTACCTTAGTCTGTACCTCCATGGTATCCCTAGGCAGGTTTGTGATGGGGCTGAATGGGTGAATATATTTCATTATTTTCTTGCATGGAATAAATTTATGCCTTACAGCCTTAGCTTTGATGTAATCTTCCCAGATTTATGGTGGAATGATTGTTTATTTTATTCAACTGTTTCATGATAATTTCTGGTGTCTTATTCTGCACGTTCCCAGAGCGGAAGCCTTCTTTATTCAATAAGGCTCCTTGCGATGGGGTCCTAGTGAGTCGAAACTTAGATGGTTTCTTCGTCCCTGGTTGTTTCTGCTGTCTGGTGGCTTGATGAAATATATGTAGAAAGTAAACCATTGCCCCAGTGTTTCCAAGGGCTTGGTGATAAGATTTCCCTCCCTGCTGTGGGTGTGCATCAAATCCCAGACCCCAGCTGTTCACACTTTGTGGAGTGGGTAATGTAAAAGGAGATGAGCCATAAAATAGCATCTGGTGCCCGGGGGAGGAGCTGGAAGTTGGTTGGAATTGGTGATAGGGGGTCCAGGTACCATCACACTGACTGCTCTTCCAGCAAGATGTGCCTGCACCAAGATGCTGGTAACAGTCTGATCTGTGTACAAACACACAGGGAACACAGGACTCATAGGCCATTTATTTGTTCATTGCAAGGCCTTGCTCTTCTCTCCTTGTCCTGATGTGAACTCCTGATTATTGTGTCGCATGCTTTGAAGCTCTTTGGAGCTTATTAACTTCTTCAGTCACCCTGTGCCCGTGTACGTGTGAGTGCGTGCATGTGTGCACTGTTCCTGCAGCAAGGCTGGCTCAGAGAGTAAAACAGCACCAACTGAGAGAGACGTGGAGACCATGTGTTCTTAAAAACATGTAGGTTTGTGCAACAGCATCTCACAGATTGGACTGGAGCAGATATTTAAATCATAAAATCATAGAATGTCCTGACGTGGAAGAGATCCACGAAGATCATTGAGTTCAACTCCTGCTCCTGCATAGGGCAACCCCAAAATTCACAATGTAAAGAGCTGCTCTAACACAACAGCTTAGCTGAGGCAGGGGAAGGAAAGACTGGAATATCTCTGCTTTGGGAGTTCTCTTGTTTCCTAAGCCTGCAGTGATGGGAGGGGAGGCAACTCCTGCACCCAGCACAAGAGCTGAGGTTTCCTTGCTGCCCCCTCCAGCCCAGGCACCAGCGGAGGTGCAGAACATGCAGACACACACATCCCATCTCAGACCTTTCTCCTGCCACTGGTTTCTCCATCCCATCCGGGCTGCTGCAGCCTTTCTTGTAGATATAAGAATGACTTGGCTTTAGCTTTCAGCCCTCTCTAAAGATTGTGTCACTGTGCGATCTCCAAAGAAAGACGAGGTAAGGCTGTCTCTCTGAGAAGAGCCTTGCTCCCTGCTGTCCTCTTGCTCTGCCTACGTTGGAGAGCTTTAATGTAATGTCAGCTAATGTTGCCTGCAAACTGCACTGGCCAAGCTGTACCAGCTGATACTCTGAAGGAGCAGCACAAACCTTCATTCGTCTTTCCACTCACCTTTCCTGTAAAGCTTTTGCTTGTGAGATCAGAAACTCAGTGACCTTGGCCAGGAGGGAACTAGAAAATGGGTTTATTTGGAAGGTATGACTCAAAAGTACTGTTCAGAACTCAGATGTCTTCTCCTGGGGATTACAGAGTGAGCAACACTAAAATCAGTGTGTCGAGATGTCACCAAGCACATACTGGAAGAAACTTTACATGGTGTGATGAGACTGCTGCAGTCTGGGCTCTGAGCTTAAAGAAATGTTCCGATTCAATCAATGTTCCTTCATTTATCCTGCTGCCTGCTCCTCCGTTCAGCAGGAAGCCTATTTCACTCCTTTTACTGCTGCCGTGCTCTTTACTGCTTCCCTCTCCATGAGCATCTATCATGGAGCCATTCTCGTCCTGTGTCTCCGATAGCTAACAGGCGCCTGTCACCTGACCGGTCTTTGATGACACTCCATCGATCACTCAGAAGGAAATGGTTATTGAGTGGGTGGAAATCAACTTTTTACCTCTCCCTGGAGCCGGAGTGCATCAGTGCTTTCCAGCATTAGGCAGAAGCCTTCTGGAAGGTATTTTTTGCTCTGCATTTCCTCACGTGGAAGGCTGGTGTGCCAGTGACGACTCATAGGGCTCGAGAGACATAGTTGTAATTTCTTGCTAAGTTTTGCTTTGAACTTAGTACCAGAGGGAGGTAGAAAAGAGAACCGGTGGGGGGGGACCAATGACTCCTGGCTGACAGGTCCTGCTTTCCAAGTCAGAGCTGCTGTTTAGATGAGGGGAGAAATGTCCTGCTGATGACAAAGTTTTCTACCACCCCTCCTCACCTTTACAAACACAAACCTAAACTGAGACAGACTGTGGAAACATGTTAGCCATCAGAGCTGGAGGAAGAAAGCCCAAATTTTCAGTGGGAAAGAGATATTAGGTTTAAATCTGAGTTGGTAATACATACTGCTATAACCCCTGCCCCAGCATTTACCGGAAAAATCTGAGTTTTCAGTCTGAAAGAAGAGAAAGACAGAGCATTAAGAAGAGAAAAATCTGCTGTGTTTCCTTACAGAAGTAGACAGCGGACAACAGCCTGTATGTCCTGATCCTTAGTGGCATTTAGGTAGCTATGTCCTTTAATTCCCATTAGCACTAGCAGATAATTGCACTTGGGGAGGCAAACTTTAACCAGCAGGACTCTGAAGGACTCAAGAGGCTGCAGGGCTGGTAGGCACAAGACACCCCCAACAAACACATTCGAAGACAGACGCAGAGTTGGTCTATCTGCACACCACTTTCATGCATTTGGCCAACTGGGGCTCAGCAGGGCTGGTTGGCAGACTGGTGTGACTGCTGAGCACCTCCACCCAGAGACGTCCAAACAGACTCCACATGGATCTAGTCGAGAAGTAGAGCACACATGTATATGAGCAGTACTCAAGCTGGGTTTGTGTATATAGGTACATCTAATATAATTTCAAAGCAGTGGGGTGGTAGTCCCTGTGCATTTGTAATCTTCTGGACTGTTTTTTTCTTCCTGCTTGATTATTTTAAAGTATTTATAGCAGCAGTTCTAACTCCCATCTTTAACCAGTGGATCCAAGCATATGTTATATTTCATGCTTTAAAATATCCTATGCACTGGCATAGCAGTTTGCTGGTATTTAACGGAAAGTATTTATCCCCCTTTTCAAAAGGGACACATCTGGGAGTCACCATCCCTGGAGGTGTTTTAAAGGCATGTAGATGTGGCACTTTGGGACATGGTTTAGTGTCAGTGTTAGGTCAACAGCTGGACTTGATGATCTTAAGGGTCTCCTCCAATCAAAATGATTCTATGATTCTATGACCCTGGACTATGCTTCAGAGGGGAGGAAAAGCAAATGTAGGGATAGGTATGTACTAATTCTAGCGAGATCCTTGAATGTAGAACTGTTTGCACTGACAGGAGTAAATTTTGTGTGATTCTGGGCTGCAGACAGGCAACACTTCATATCTGCCTGTACATTCACATTTGAAGTGTTTTGTAATAATGTTTAAATGACTTTGTGAGTTTTCTAGCTGATGTATGATCAAGCTCTGCGTTTGGTTGACAGTGTGGTGTATAAGATGATGCACGTCTCACTCTTTAAGTCATTAGACCCAGATCCACTGGAGTTTTCCTGCGTCAGAACACTGTGATTTGGAAATGGTCCTGGCAAACCAGGATGATGGATGAGGCCACAGCTCTCAGCAGCACCAACTCCCACTGGCTGATCTGCTGCAGCTCATAGTGAGGGTCTTTAGGCAAAGTGTGGTGGCTCACTCCAAATTCCACTTTAGAAACTATGGCAGTTTGGATGCTGATTGATGAGCAGCTGTGATGTCCCAGCTGTCTGGGCAGTGAGGACAGCTGGCTGTGTCACCTTGGCAGCTGGACAGAGCGATGCTGTTACCACTTGCCAGTCAGAGCTTGAGGTCCCTGCAGGACTGCAGGTTCTCCATGGGCTTGACAGACAACCTTGTCCTATGGCCTAACTCTACAGAAATTCTCAGCTTCTGCCCCCGTCATCTCCATATCCACGTGACAGCTTAATTTTTCGGAGTTGTGTTTGCACTTTTCATGCTGGCTTTAGTTTGTGCTGTCTATTTCACAGAATCACAGAATCATAGAATCACAGAATCACAGAATGTTAGGGATTGGAAGGGGCTTCAAAAGATCGCCCAGTCCAATCCCCCTGCTGGAGAAGGAACACCCAGATGAGGCTACACAGGAATGTGTCCAGGTGGGTTTTGAATGTCTCCAGAGAAGATTTGGGCCAACTGGCTAAATGTACTGGGATGCGTGTGGGTGTTGCTCTTGAATTCATTACTACTCCTAGTGAGAACATGGCAGATAACTCAAAATGAGGGATTAGTTTGATGAACCTCCTCATTTTTTGTTCACAAATGATCCATTAATACGGTGCAAAATCTCTGATGTGGCCATTAGAAAAAGTAATTTACAAATATCTTTTGGAAAGTGACTCTTGATCTGTAGGGGATCATTCAAATTGTCATTCATGTTAGTATTGCACATACGACTTGTGCAGTAACATGTGTGACTTACTAGTATATGTAACTAACTTAACTAATCAAAGCATTTGAATGCCAAGTTCTATAGCTGATTGCAGCCCAAGCAACCGATGCAGTGGTGACCATTTGGCTGGGTACTTGATCCGAAGAAGGAAACTGTGGCAGAGAAATTAATCCTTAGGTAATCAGCACTTCGTGTTTTCCCCACCCCCAAGGAAGGACTTGGCACCCTTGACTTGGTCCCTTCCAAAGGATGGTGGGTTTTGTAGCGTTAGCACCAGCAAGCAACCGCAATTTTTGGTTTTGTACCATGTGCATGAATGGAGCTCGGCAGCCGAGTGGAAGAAATTAGGGGCTGGTTAGTTGTCTTTGGTTCTTGTTGGAAAAGAAAATTATGTCCTTCTCCACGCTTCTCCTGGAGAAAGGTTATAGCAGACCAATCCAAACACAACACAGATTAAAAATCCTTAATATTTTCTTCCAGGGATCAGGTGAACAAAAGCATTAAAGTCCTTCAGTAAGGAGAGGTGAGTGCCTGTACTGGCCAAGATCGTGTTTGTGGCCAGGGACCACGACAATTTACCTGACTTATCAGACTAAAGTTCACATCACTTTGGAAAATGTTCCCCTGTCTCTCTGAGTTCCTGTGGGAATTTACTGAATTTTGTGCATCCACCCACAGCCTATATATAAACACACTTCAAAATACTGCAAAATAGTCAAGTTGCAAGTCCTGGTAAAATGTCAGGATTCCCAATTTCCTCTTTCTTAATTTGCAAATGCTGTGTTTTTTGTTTTTTTTTCCTCCCCTAACAAGGAGTAAGTAGAATTGCAAAGTCATTCTGTATCAAAAGGCCTTTCACTCTGCCTTGACTTTTAGACGGCTTCCGATGCAGATCTACTATAGATATCTCCTTTTGGCTACTATTGGAAGCTCCCTGCAGTGTGCAATAAACATTCACTTCATATCACACATCTCACCCTGACAAGCAAATCCCTTGCATATCAATGCGGCCCTGTGAAGAGATTTTGCTTTTTTACATTCCTTCCACTCCCAGCTGTTAATTTGCACTGACTAGATAGCAGGGGGTCCCGCTCTGCCCCAGAGCCATGCTTGTGACTTCCACTGACTTTAATAGGATTTACGTGAACATACACACAGTCAGTCCCTCAGCAGAATTCAGACGAGCTGGCTGGAAATTTCAAAAGTGTCAAGGGGTTTTAAACATCTAGTTTCTCTTACCTTTAATGGGAATGGAGTGTTCAAATCTCAGGTAATTGTTAAATACCGCAGAGCTTGTAATAACCAGCTAGGTCTAGTTTTATTGTCTCTTACATAAAGCAAACGTGCTGCCTGTAATCACCCTGCACAAGAGAAGAAAGAAAAAAAAAAACACACAAAATAAAAAAAGAAAAAAAAAAGAGGGCAGGAGTTAGCCGTTCACTTACCGAGATTTTATTTGAATTGAATTCTTTCATAGGTTCAGTTACTGCAAGTGTGAATTACTTCTACAAACATTTTGACAGACCTGCAGAGGACTGAAAATACTTTTCACTGCCACCACTGTTTGGAGAAAATGATTTATGTGAGCTACTGATAACTATTATTTCAGATTAAAACTGAGCTACTTTATATTAAAAGCATAGGAGAGTACTAAACCGTTCAGGAAACCTGTAAATGGAAATATTAGCTCCCTGTATGGCATTCTGTGCCTGATTTCCTTTATCCACTTGTAGCATAATTAGTCATTTTTAGATCAGGAGCTCTTTACCAAGTTATTTAAATACATAGTAGAACTGTCAAAGGCATCTAAACAGTTAGATGTTCAATTCCCACAACTTTCAGAGAATATATGTGCCAAAAGTACATGCAAGGAATGGGCTGGGATTTGAGAGTATTTTAGACCCTAAATTACTACAGAAAGAGGAAAGCATTTACATGCTCTTTAAAAATCTGTTTTTCAAAGACACCATTTGATATCTTTGGTGACTCAGTTCTAGTTTGGCCGTCCCTCTAGAACAGCATGCTGCTTCTGATGGAGCTGATACACACAGGCAGTTAAAAAGAACATGATTAACTGTTTGTTTTTTAAATATTAACCAAGTCTTTACTTTTCCAATTAAAATCTATCAAATTAAGCAAATTGCATAGAGGATTGAAAAGAAAAAGAAGTTCTTCACTTAATTATTTAGCAAATATTTACTGGGTAGGAGTGTATTATTAACACAGAAAAGGAAGCTATTAATTACTATTCACAGCACTTCTAATAAAAAAATGGCATCTGCTATTTATATGAAAGAAATATTGTCACTAATAATCCATCCTAAATTGCAAATGTGGCATAATAAACTGAATGTGTCATTTCTGTGTTCTGTACTGACACATGCTAAACGAAGGAGCTGAGCTTTTTTGGGGGGCTGTGTCAAAAGGCTTTTTGTTGGTGACCTTTAATCAACTAGGATCCAATTATGCAGAAGTCTAAAGGTGCATTTGTATATTTGTAATGTATTTTCCACCAGAAAACTCCGCTTTGGCATCACCTCCTTTTCACTTGTGTTGTGATAAAAGAGAAAGCAAAAATAGAAATGAAAAAAAATCAACTTGGATGCTATTTCTTCTACTATATGAAGAAAGTTTTAATGGCATTTGTTGCACAAAGACTTTACATGTGTAATCTATTCATTGGGAGGGAGGAAGTTAGAGGAAAGATATTCTGAGGTAAAGACAATATAACTGGTGTTGGTAAGGTCAAGCTTCAATTTTCTGCTTGATTTTAGATGCCCCGTGTGAACTTTGGTTAACCATCCGTGACCCATGTCCCTGAAATCCACAGTGTGTCATGGAAGAAAAAGACTGATAAAAGGAACATTTTGAAATGTTTCAGACTGTCTATCTGTTTGGTGTTAGGATCATCTCTACTTAAACTATTTCTGACAGATGTTTGTCACATTAATTTTTTGATGTTAGATTTCTTGCTACAATTAAAATCCACATTTCTTTATCCTAAGAAATCCTATCCTAAGAAATTTTATCCATAAGAAATTATTCCTTTTGCCTCTCAAGTACTTCAAGACTGTTTTCATGTTGTCTCTCAGACTTTCCCTAGTCCAAGACAATCCCAGTTCTTTCCTGCTGGTTCACATTGTTTTCTACAGTTGATTCTTGTAGCACAGTCTGTCCTTCGCGAAGCTGGACACAGTATTGCAGGGCTGAGCAGAGCAGGAGGGATGTTTCATGAGTCTTGCAGGTGATGTTTTTGTGCACACCAGTGTCATGTTTTTCTTTTTAACAACAGCGTAACACTGTTGACTCATGTTAAGTTTGTGATTCACTGTTTTTGTCTCTCCAGTGGTTCTTTGTCCTGTATTTGAACAAATTGTTATTCTCACCTATGTGAATATATTCCACTCGTTCTTATTGAATTGGGCCTCATTTTTCCAGGTCACCTCTCTAATTTGTCACAATTTTTCGGATTCCTGTTCTATCCTTCAGGGTGTTTACAGACTGCCTGCCTGAGCTTGATTTTATCTGTAAATACAACAAACACATTCTTCTTCCTTCTTCCTTGCAATTCCTGAAAATATTTAAGTTTACCAGACGTAGAACAGACCTCTATGATTCCCATCTGACACAATCCTACCATTTTCACACCAAATCATTGACGAATTACTCTTAAAATGCAGATTTCAAGTCAGCTTTGCATGCCTTTTCTCTGTAGTTTAATCTTGACCGTGTTTTCACAGTTTACTTATGAGAACACTATGTGAGATGGTGTCAAAAGCCTCAAGAAATTGAAGATGTATGACATTTTCTTTTCCTCCTCTACCCACAAGGCTTGTTACCCTGTTGTAAAGTAGAATTAGATTGGTTTGACATGATTTGTTCTTGACAAATCCAGGTTAGCTGCTACTCCTCTCTTTGTTACTGCCTAGGTGCTTACAAGTATTACAGTTAGATTATCTGTTCCAGTATTTTTCCAGGGATAGAGTTAGACTGTCAGGCTGGTAATTCCCTGGCTCTTCCTTTACTCCTTCATACAGATACGTGGTCTGCTGGCTCTTCAGTCTTCTGACCCTACTCATCTTGCATGAGTTCTCTAAGATTTACTAATGTCTGAGAGATTGTTTCTGCCTGCTCTTTAAGTATCTTGGGATAAATGTCCTAATGCCCCACTGAACTGGAAACATCTACCTTATCTAAGTATTTTCTAATCTGATCTTCCCCTGTTGTAACCTGAGTTATTGCCCCTTGGATCTATCAGCTGTTTAGTCATAGTTGACCTTTCCAACGAAGTCTGAAATAGAAAAGGCACTAAACATTTCACTTTTCTGGGACTCATCTGACAGGAACTGTTCTCACTGTTCAGCAGTGAACCACTGTTTTTTCCTTGGAGTTCTTTTTATTGCAAATGTGCTTACAGAAAGCTTTTTGCTTCCTTTGCTAATTTCCTCTCTTTTTGTACCTTCGCCTTTCTGATTTTTTCCCCACATATTTATGCCATTCATTCGTACTTGTCTTTAGTATTTCAATGTAGTTTTCACTTCCTGTACATTTTATTTAGCTCCAGGTCATTGAAGAGCTCGTGGTTTAGCCAAATTGTTTTCTGATTACACTTCCTATCCTTCCTTCATGTTGGCATGGCTTCTGATTGTACCCTCACTGTCATTTCTTTAAAGAATTGCCAACTCTTCTGGACTCCTTTGTCACTTCAACTTGTTTCCGAGGAGATCTCACCCACCAATTTACAGTGTTTATTGAAGTCTGCACCCTTGAAATACATTGCTTTTAGTTTTATATTTTCCCTCATTCTTTGGTAAAGATAGTGAATTTAGTCATTTCATGGTAATTGTAAGTGAAGTTTCCCTGCCCATAAAATGGAATAACATCTGTTTGTCTCTGTAAATTATAAAGCCTTCTGAGGAAGGTTTTTTTATGTCTTTTTTTTTTATTATTTTTTTTATTTTTTTTTTATTTTAAAAAAGGTAACACAATTCAAGAGTATTCCAGTATTAGCGGATTCTTTTAAAGACACCCTTGCTCCCCTGCCCTGTAGAACAGCTCTCTGCTCTGCTGCGCTGCTGTACTATCTCAGCATCTCCTTTGTTGTCAGCTTCCTAATTGGCTGCTGTTAAACAGGTTGAAGAGCACAGGTGGTGGTATTGGCAAATACAGTGAAATAGCAAGATAAGTGCTGTCAGTGACAGGAGAAATAGTCATGCTTTTATATTTTATTTATACCGTGTGGCCTGATGCCAACTTAGAACAAGACCAAAGTGCAGAGAAATGTGTGGGTTTCTCCTAAACTTTTGCTCTAGACACCATGTGAAGGAATGTGAATTTGCAGGTCACAAAGCGGCTGTGGTGCAGCCCAGCCAATACCTTAGTGTGGACATTCAGGCGACCGTGTGGAACCTACACATACTCCGGAGACCAGATGCAGCATCATGTTCTCTCTGCTGGTCAGGGAGGGGATAATGCTGCCACACTGCCTAAAGGAATGTAAAGACTTTCCAGATACAGATATCTGATTGCAGCCCTTCAATTAACTCCAACTGGAAAGAGCAATAAATGTAGGTCACTTGGTCATCTGCTCTGCATTCATCTAAGCATTGTCTGGGAGTGGAGTTAGGAATTATCTGCAATGTTGTTCTTTTGAAGTGTTCCTGTGTGAGGCTCTTCTCTTGCACTAAAATATGCACAGACGTATGTACACAGACGTAGAAAGGTAGCAGGAGTGGTTAGTGGTTAACTTTGGCCACGTGTGTCATGTCTGAGTACTGGTGTAGTGACAAAATGGGTTTATGATGTTGTCCAGAGAAAATGGTCAGAGTCAGACCTGAAATCCTGTGCTCGTTTCCTTGTTTCAGTGAGCAATATTGGCGCCATATCACAAATGGCAGCTGCTGAATTCAGCTAAATGTGACACATTTGCAGCTAACTAGAGTTTGCTGGGAATTATCTGACAAATTAGGTTTCCACTGGGAAAGCTCAAGTTCTTAATATCCATTTATTAGGGTAAATGTTGCTTCAAAAATAAGTTTGTCAGAGAAAGTGTCTCAGGTTTAGGATAATATTTCAGGAGCTAAAGAAAGGCAAGTGAGAGATACAGGCTGAAGGGTGATCTTCCCCAGAAAAATCATTAGCCCAGTAGATATTCTTCAGGGACGTAGGCGATTTGGACTGAGATTTCAAATCCTAGCTAGCCTGAAATGGGTTTTTCTGCTTTTCCACTTAAAATTGCTTCCCTTTGTGTAAAGAAGCAACATACTAGATCGAGGATTTGAACTTATTTTTTCCTTATATTTTCCTTATTCATATAATAATAAGAGCCCCTGATTTACAGAGGAAATTCACTACTGAAACATGTTGTTTACTTTTCTTCTTTGTGCCAACTCTTTGTTATCATCGTTGTGCTGGAGAATCCTGCCCTTGCTGATCTGTGAGAGGGAAGGAATGAGTCAATGCAAAGTCAGAAAACTGACTTAATTATTGCAATTGTATTATTACAATTATTAATGGAATGAATTCTTACACCTTCAACAGAGAGGATTGAACAAAACTCATCCAGAAGTGTTTTATAATGAGAAAAAGGGTGTCAAAATGCTTGCTTCTGCTCATAGTATTATCTGAGGATGGTTACTGTGGATTTTCCTATAGTGGCCTTAAAAGGTCTTCAGTTTATCTGGAGTGAAAATGTGAAAAGAGACATAGAGAAGGACTTTAAATCACTAGCGTTTCTGCAGGAGAGGAAAACTGATTCCTGCCATGCTCTACAACCAACCTCTTGAGAAATACACAAAGAAATTGACACTAGTAAGCAGATAGAAATGAAAATGAACCCAGGCTTTTATCATCTGAATGCAGTACTGTCTCAGATGCCAGGATTAGGAGATTTCTATTTCAGAAACTGCAGGAACATTAGTGTGTGGATTGGAGCTAAAATACTTTGTGGAATAGCAAGCCAGATAGGATGTATATGAGTAGCTTTTCACTGCCTTGTTCCAGAAGATGTCTTGAGTATTACACAAAACACAATGTGACACAAATAGGAATGTTTTCTATTTAGCAACTGCTGCTGAGGGATCATAGAAAAAACACTGCTGTGTTTCTGGCCTGATTCAAGTTTATGATGTCATTCATTCATTAAACATAATCTGACGTATTTTGTGTAGCCATTGTGTGTCAGAAAATGAAATGATCACTTCTCTTGACGGCATGTATTATCAAGAATACATTTTTCCCCATAATTTCTATAAGCAACGGAGCAGTAACATAAAGAGTGTGATCTGCCAAAAGTGATTCTCAGAATAAACCTTAAACATGTAAATTTTACTCTTGTGATGTACCTATTCTTATTCTGTCATCTGGATGGACTAAATCATGTATATTCTGAAACCATCCAGTGCTGAGGCTTCCTTTATTGTATGGAAGTGTCAGTGAGGAGTCAGATGATTTTCACCTTGTAGAGAATTTTAAAAGTTTACACTGACAGGTAGTGGTAGCTGACTTGCACAACTCTGAAGATGAAAGTATATGCTGTTACATGCTAAAAGTGGAACAGATTCTGATGCTCTAGTGTTGAGAATGGAGAAAACAGCAGAGGCATCTCAGATGATTTCCAGATTATGAGCTCTGTTTGCCTAGTAATTTGGAAAACAAAATGAAAACAACATTTTCTGCCCAGGTAACAACTCCTAAAAAATTCCAGGTGGGTTAAAATGGATTGAAAAAATCCAAAAGGATTTTATTTAGGTTTTGGCATATTAAAAATATATATTATCAATTATGACATTAAAAAACTTAGAAGCAAACACTGTTTATATTAAAAACTTTTTCCTCTTCTGAAAACTACATGTCAGAATTTGGTGTGATTTTCTGCATTATTTCAGTTGTCTTAGAACTATATTTTTTTTGCAAAGATCAAGCTTAAAATTGAAGGAATTCCACAGGTATATGTTCCTCTAATGGCCATTATTTACTTACAACTTGAATTTCTTTTAATATGTTTTTAAATATTCTTAGAACATGCAAGTTCTAAGAATAAGTTTCCTAATATTTTGCAGCTGAAACAAGAAACTTTAAATGAATCAGTAAAAGAATAGAATCATCCAAGCTACATGATTATACCTTGGCCGCTATATTATATTTTTATACAACCCTTTTCAGTAGCTGGCTAATTTATACTGCTAGAGATCATGTAGATGGAAACAAGCAGATATTAAGTAAAATATTTTTGTGAGGATGGTTTAAAGCGTTTCTGAAATGTGCTCTGTCACTGTTCCAGATAATTTTGTACCCTTGCGATGACAAAAATGCTAAGGGGACTTCCAAGCTTCCTGGAACTCCTTCCACAACTTCAAGTTTTTTGACCAAGTCCACTCTTCTGACTTGGCATTCTTAGTATTCTGCAGCTGGTTATTGATTTTTTTGTCTGAGAAGATGTCATAAGAGACATTTTTTTCTCTCTTTTTCATGGACCAATGCATAATTATCTTCTGAGCTGAACCTGAAACAAAATATCACACCCAATCCTCTTATTCTGAATGATAAATAGTTTGAGGTTGAGGATTGAATTTGAATAGAAAGTTGCAATGTGGAGGCACCTCTCAGTTGTGGGCTAGAACTGGAGTCCACTACCACAGGAACAGTTTTCTACATCAGGGTAGAGTTAAATAATAAAAGTAATAATAATAATAATAATAAGATATCTTCTGAAAAGCAGAGCTAATGAATTTTCCATGAACAAAAGAACTTGAAAAGTCCTATGACTTGTTAAGATCATCTTTGGAAACTTAGTGAGTCTCTTACTGCTTTTTTACTCTGCCATTTTTAATGTGTTTTCACCACTGACAACAGATGTCACAGGTTCTAGTGATAGCCACACATATATAATTTTCTCTCTTTTTCCTCTTTCCAAGCTGGCATCACCTTAACTACTTTGAGGAGCCAAGGAAATCTCTGCCTCACTTAACAACAGCCGTCCCAACACTGCAAATACATCATTATATTATTAGCTCCACAAGAACCACTAAGAGGACATAAATCTGCTATGTGAATATCAAATGGGCTTCAGCTGAAGCATATGCTTATGGAGTGTAAATTACTTGTATTTACAGATGTATCTCATGCAATTATGTGTGTCATGGTGGTGAAATGTGGCTGATATTGGAAGTCTCGATGACGTAACTGAGATGAGGTCAGTAAAAATGCATGCGGTTGATACGCCACCGGAGGCCTCCTACACAAGTGCAAACAGGTGGGAGTTATTTTTATTACTGTTTTGATCAGATTTGGATGGAATAAACATGCTAGATTTTAAATAACTCAGTGATCTATGCACTATGAACTTGACTGTGATTGTTGCTGGTCATTTTGGTGGAACAGCTAAGTAAATAAACGGATACTCTGGGGTGAGATTCATCTAAATGAATACGTGTTTTGAGAATATAGGCATTTGCAGCTAAGCAGCTCACTTCAGTTTCCCTTTGTAGCCACAGAAGTGTCAGAGTTAGCCAGTGCAGTACTGCACTAATTTTAGCCAAAAGTGGACGTTTCTGTTCAGGGTGAAGTATTTCTCTGAAACACCATTGTCTCTCTTGATTAGGCCTCCATTGGCTACAACAGACACCTGGACAGATGTCTCAGATGTAGATGTTTATATCATAGAGACCTTGAGAGAGATATCCCAGGCCTTTGGTAAGCATGACTGAATCTAGATAAGGTTAATTTTGTCAGATAGGACTTAAGCTGGCCCACCGTGAATTCTGTTTTAAGTGCCTAGGGATGAATCTGACCACTCACTTTGACTTCACTAAGTGATCTAACGTGCTTCAGGAGGGCAGAGGAAACCAGGGATAAGAGAAGGAATTGTATTCAGATGAAGGGTGGTCATGGGGTTCATTTCATGGACATGGGCAGGGACAACGTCTGGTTTTGGTGCTGGCAGTAAGCTGGCACATCGTTGGAATGTGTGTGTATGTATTGCTGACCCCGATTTTGACCTCTTGAAGGAAGTGACCTTCACTTTGATGGCTAGAGCGAAACAGGAATGACCAGTGATACTACCTGACCTCTTGCTGCAGGCTACTACAAGAGCTATGGATGGCGGTTGCCTGCTAATTACAGCTATCCCCAAGGACTTTGTCATCAAAAATGGCAATGGCTATGGAAACTGCTTTTGCGGGTTTGGTTTCTGGGATGCTGAGTTTTTTCAATAAGTTACTGAACTGGCTGCCATCATGCCCAGTTGATATCATGGCAGAGGGAGAGAATCCCATTTAAAACAGCAGAGTCAGCTCCAGATTACCTCCTTTTTTGTTGACTAAATCAGTGCCAAACCACAGAGTACTGTATGAGGCTACAAAGTTGAAGGGTTTGGAGGGGAAACTGTATGAGGAATGACTAAAGTCACTTGGCTTATTCACCCTGAACAAGAAGAGACTGAGGGGAGACATCATCGTGGTCTATGGCTTCCTCACAAGGGCAGGATGAAGGGCAGGTGCCGATCTCTTTTCTCTGGAGACCAGTGACAGAACCCGAGGGAATGGCAGGAACATGTGCCAGGAGAGGTTTAGGTTGGACATTAGGAAAAGGTTCTTCACCTAGCAGGTGGTGGAGCACTGGAACAGGCTCCCCAAGCCTGACAGTGTTCAAGAAGAGACTGGACAATGCTCTCAAATGTATGGTATGCACAGACAGGAGCTGGACTCAATGATCCTTGTGGGTCCCTTCCAACTCAGGACATTCAATGAGACTGAGACCATTCCTTGCCTAACTCACTGCCTAAATGTGTGTGCAGGGAAAAAGGTGAACATTTGGAGAGGAAGCAATAAAGGATTTTTGGTGATTTTCCCACGGATTTGTGACATGGTTGTGTTTTAATGATACATATTAGTTGATTAAGCAACTCTCGCAAGAGACCTCAGCTAAACAAGGAGTGAGGGACCTATTTATTAACCAATGCTCACAGCGACACAAATAGGGGAGAGGAAAGACAAAGTTTGCATAAACAGATATAATTTCAACATTGGGTTCAGAGTGCTAATTACCTGCATTTTGGAGGCAGATTCATTTTAGATTGTGCAGGGAAGTGGCACTTGAGTGTGATAGAAACAGGGCCTGACTGCTTGTCTTGGAGGTTGGTGAGACACGAGGGCTGACGCCCATTATTTCTTACAAGCTGTCAGCTTTTTTCTGGTGTGGCAGGAGTCAGCTCTACCAAACTTTAGTTTGGTACCGAGCTGTACTTTTTTTCGGTGTACAAGTGTCTGTTTTCATTGGGCTTCGCAGAACTGCTTCTCTCTCTACTGAAATGCATAGTATGGACTAACCCAAGATAAGCTATCAGTTCTGAAGCATATTTTACGATGATGTGGATATTTCCTCTGTGCAGGGAAACATCTGTTCATTACTTTGATGGTCACACTAAGCTGACAGCAACGAAGTTACCTGGTCTGAGCTTCTTTCACTGAAAGAGGGTTTGCCTAAGCACAAATGAGGCTGTAATTGAGGCCTTATGTCCCTGTCTACAGAAGCTGTCCTAGTTTTGGATACGAGCCCCAGGCTGTCTTAAACCTCTGTTGAAACTGCTTAACCCAGAACCCAAACAAGAGCCATCAGATGGGAACTGTGTTAAGTGACAGGGCTTGTGTTTAAACCTGAAATCTTGGAGTGAAAGTCTTCATCCCAGCAACATCCAGTCCTCCACTGTTGTTCACATTGACACCAAGGAGGACATGGATGTTTGTACAGTGGAGAAAAAAATCCCTGTCCTTTTCTTCACTCTCCTGGGTGTTTTCCCCTGTTTACATACCTTCCTTGCTTAGAATAATGAATGTGTCTGAAGCAGGTTTCTCAGTGAATGGTTTATCTGGTTATTAATGATGTGGAGGACCCTTAGGACCTCTGCATTGTTGCTTTAATAAATGTCTTTCAAAATGATGAGGCCACTGGCACCCTTCCTGTGCTTTTATGGTACAATGAGTTAAAGTAGCATGGTGCATTTTATTTATTAGCCAGACCATTAATCACACAGGTATCAGTTGGCTTCAGGGAAATTTTTAATTAGAGATATTTAAGGTTGAGAGAAAGTGCTTCTGTGACAGACAATGAGAGCAAGCAGAAGCAGGAGGTAGGCTATCTTTGAGCCTCTGTGATTAATCCAGGATTTAAATAAAATATTCATGAAAGGAAATGGAAGTTATAGCCAAATCCAAATGTTAAACCTCCTTTAAAACTCAAATCTCGATTCTTTGGAGATTCATTCTTCTCTCTATTTGTTAGTGGGAAATGAATCTGAGGAACAAGGGAATTTGTTCCCTAATATAATAATTTAGCAATGTTTTTAAATGCTTTTACTACATCTTCTTAAACCACAATTTAATGCCATTGATAAAATCCATACCCTTATTTGAAACGACTCTGTCACTGGGACAAGTACAAAGGAAAAATTAGGGATGGAACTTGGGACATCCCTTACAGCACACTGCCGTGTATGAGACAGAAAGAAAAGATCATGTGGAGGGCAACTGCATCCTTCTGGCAGTGTTGGGCTGGTGGTTGCTAACACTTAAAGCCTGCTTTGTCACATGAAAAATGAATGGTACTGGCTGTGCAAACATCTCCCTTGTTAGATAATTAATCAGGTGCGCTTTGTTTTGATATAGCACCTCTCCGGTGTGCTCACAGGCATCTCCTGAAATATCCCCGTAAAATGGATTGTTAAAAAAGGAAAAAAAAAAAAGAAGCAGCCAAACGAACCTTGTATCAAATATTGCACGTAACTCAGTTTGTTTGCCCAAATGGCAAAACGGAACATTAAATTCTCCTACTCGCACAGAGCAAAATTTTCGGTCTTCAGTGTCCACACTGAACAATCCAAATGTGTAGGGAAATCAATTTTTCCAAGTTGCTGATCTTCAGTTCCCTTTCTCTGTTCCCCTTACCCTTCTTTTATGCCACAGCTGTTCTCCCTAGACACAGGACATCCAAAAGTCCTTCGGCCTTTTGGTGCTACAAACTTCAGGGATGTCATTTTAGCAGTTCTGGATCCCTAGTGTGGAAAGGACAGCTGCAGATCGGTCGCTTCTTACAATGCAGTGACCTGAGCTTACTGGCAAGGAAGGAACATAGGCAATGTTGTCTCTAACATGAGCCGAACTACTCCTGACTAGAGACAGAGAAAGATCAGGAGTCTCCAAAGCTGTCACGAGCAGGAATATGACAAAATATAGCACCAGTAGGGTCCTTCCTACAGTGGCATTGGGGGCAAGAAAAAGAGTGGGCTTGTATCCCTGTCCTGCTGGCTTATAGAGGAATGGGAAAAGCTAATTGTGCGTATTCTTACTAGTGTCACACGGTGGTGTTAGTGTTGGGGAAGTGTTGTCTGTATACTTGCCCACCTTCTAAGCTTTGGGAGCATTTGCAATATTTTCCTGAATGAGAAACAAATCTCCTGGAATTTGTTTGTGTTCTAGTAAGAAGGAGATATCTAGGCACATGGCGGGAGCTCACAGAAGCTTACAAATCACTCAGATCCCTTCAAGTGCAGGTAAAATAGTTGACAGGCACAGAACCACACTCAGGCAACCTAGGGCACCAGGCAAGTTCACAGCTGGTTCCTTCTTGTTCAAGCCCAATAATTTCGTATGCACTTTGCCTTGTGTGTACATAGGACTGGCCCTCTTTCCGTAACTGCTAAGACTTTTTTCCCCTTTTACTTTGTCTTCAGACAGACAAGAGACATCTTTAGGGGCAAGAGATTTCAGCCTTTACCTTCCTCTCTTTATGAAGGAGGTAGGTGCACACACATAGAAACACAAAGTGCTTTGGTATTGTTGTTGTTCACAAGATCAACAGGCTGCAGAATTAAAAGCAGATGTTCACACCTCCCAGGAGCATAATTTTACATGTCTGCTGATTGTGGCAGGTGCCATTTTTTTAATTACAGCTTCATTAATTTTCTTTGTGAGTATAATGACTACAAATAAAATGATTGAGAGGCTTTCTTTAGAAAAAAAAAAAAGGGCTCAGATTCTATATCCATTTTTTGACATCAGAAGCCAGGTTTGATCTGCAAAACAATTTACTCTAATTACCTTTGAATGGGATGAATATGGGGTGTACTGTTGTCCAAGAGCAGAGATTGAGTGTCCTTATATTTGAGCAAGAAAATACAGGTATTATCACATTTTCCCAGAGCTTTGTGGACTATTTCAATTCTCTCAGTTCTCTTGGAGAAACAAGATGAGCATGTGGGTTTGCTATTTAAAGTCTCTTCACTAATGCCATTTTTCATGAAGTGAGCTGTTAAGTTTGGTAACAAGCCCATCTGAAACATCACGTCTATCACTGTAGAGTTCTAATTAACACTAAGGCTTATTAACCTAAGTTGCCTTAGAATTTGAATAAAGGCAAAGCTATTCATAGGGCTATATGCAACCTCTGCCTCTAGTAGATTTAAAAATGAATTTTCTATCCTAACCAGGAGAAAAATCAATCACCCCTCCATGTGCATCTTAAGCTTCACTCGTTCTTGTTACTAAATTTGTTAACAAAGGTTTTAAGTTAGGGATTTTTTGTCATTCACAAACAAACTAGGGAGTTGGGAAGAAGATACCATTGCCAGAGAACAGATGTAAGACGCAAGCCAGTATCACAGGGAAAAATGAGACTGTTATTAAATTGTTGATAGCTCATTTTTCCCCTAAAGTACAGCCCCCCTCTCACACTCCCTGCAATGGCTGAAATTCAGAAATCGTGTTCTCCTCTATTGGAATGAATGTGTCACATTGAAACATATTTCGCTTTGCTCTAATTTCTCACAGGCCATTTAGCAATCCATTTTTTCAGGCCATGTTCTGCAGGTGTATGATTGTATCTGAAATTCCTGCACCCATTAATCACTGCTCTATGACCCGCTTTACTTTGCACTTACTAAGCTCCTTTTCTTCAGTTCTGGACTGCCAGTGCTGTGTAAACTGTTTACTTTTCTGGTGCAGCATTTGCTCAACATTTTGGCAAGCTCCAGCAAAATCTTCCCAGTTGACTTTTGGCCAACAAATGCAATAGACTTTTCTTATATGGAATTTGATGCCTACATATGTTTTCCCTTGTTCACTGTTTCAGGCAAATCTTTTAATTCTGTTATCACCTGGTCTCACCTTGCCTCTGTTGTGACTGTAGAATGGAAACAATTGTCACACAGGCCTGAACACCTTTTTTTTTTTTTTCTGCTTTCCACCATGTACTCATTTAACTCTTGTATTGCTTGCAGTCAGACAGAGGAGCCTGTTACTTTCATGGAAGAACAAGGAAAAAGTGTGGACCAGAGATGGGAAAGGCAGCAGAATTAGAATTTCCACTGCATTTTGTAGAAACAGTAAAATAGAACTGATGCTTTAAATATTTGCATTCCAAAAGGCACCCAGCCTTGTGTGAGATTATACTGGAAATATATTGAACAGAAATATCTTTGGCATAAACACTTACTTTCTGAATGCAGAACAAAAATGCAAAGAAAGGGAAAAGGACAGAAAATGAGATTTATCTGACTAAACTTAAGCTTTTAAGGAACTGTAATTACTGGAGAGTGGTAGAAATAGCAGACAGTGGATCCCATCTATATTACACACCTGTGTAGGGAAGAGCAGAAGGCTTTTAGTACTCTCAGCTGATTACAAAGGAAGTCTTTATACTTAACTTGAGTTAGACAATGAACTTTTAAATGGCTCAAAAAAACCAAAACCAAAACCAAAAACCAACGAGGGCTTTTTTACATGACTGCAGTGAAGTGGAGAAAGTCCTGCCTTAAAGTGTCTGGCTCAAAGACACAAGGCAAGTCTGCATCCCAGCTAAGAACAAAGCCCATGTTTCCTGAGTTGTAGTGCAAAGCACGGTCCATCCTGACCCTGCTGACCTGAACTGTTGGAGCCTGCCCATATGGGATGGAGTTAGCCAAAGCCCACTTTCACAAAAACCTGCTGGAATTTCCATTTCCTACCATTGCCAGAAATGCTTAAATAACATCCCATCTGTCTATTTCATGTTCTGATCTATAATTAGCCCACTGTTACCCTTCTGTATTTGTGTGTTGTATAGTTTTTGGCTCTTTTGCTTTGCATTTTAGCCAGAATAAGCCTTAAAAAATCCAAAAAACCAAAAAAATAAAAAGCAAACCACCAAGACCCAAAACCCCTTGAAACACCAAATCCATTGTCTAAACATTTCAGAATGTTAAATAAGGCTTAACCTTCTTCAGAAAAAAAGGGACTTCAAGGGTCTTATTATGAATAGCGTGTTTATTATTATTATTATTCTGTGCTGGTGCTCATCTATCCTGCCGGAACATAAAACACAATTTGCACTCTGTGTGCTGGTAGATATCTCAATGCTTCATCTTCGCACAGCAGACTATAACTGGGTCACTTGAGGACAGAGTGTGGGTGGTGCTTGACAGTTTTTATAAACAAATCAAAATACCTCTGCGATCCCCAGTGCCTAGTTAGCTCTATGCTTTCCAAGTTCTCAGTGCTGAAAATGTGGAAAGTTAGATCCTCTCCCAGCAAAGAAACAGAGGTACATGTAATTTTGATGTGTTTCATCTGATTCTGATTTCCTAATGGTCTAACTCTTAACACTCCCTCACCCCTACTCTATCACTGCGCAAGGAAGTGCAAAATAAATATAACTTCTATCTTGAGAAGACAGCAGATAATCCATGAGACCACAGATGACAGAGATGTTTCCAGCCTGCTTCTGGCTACACCCCTTTTTGAAGCCTTGATATTTAAACTGTACCCATTTAGGCTGCCCTGTGCATTGATGGAGTAGGTGTTAGCAGGCCTAGAGGAGATTAACTGGTGATACAAAGGTTCAAATCAGAAGAAGGGAATGTAATTTTCTCCACTTTTGCACCACTTCTGAATTTGGCACCTGGTGAGTTTGTCGGATGCTGTTGCTAGCTTATCCCATAGCTACACAAGGCGTCACTCTTTGAAAGAACAATTTTGTCCAGCTGTGTCTTAGTAGGACTATTGGTGTCAATCACAATTTCTTGGACTCTTTCCATATCTCACAGACCTACCTGAACAGCACATGCCAGTATAATGGGTATGTACTTCTTTACTTCTTATCTTTGTATTGTTGTGCAGGCTTCTTTATACAGTCTAGCGATAGGTGCCTTTCACCACTGTGATTTTTTTCAGCGGTTGGAGTTTCTTAACTTAGCTCAACCACTTCAGCAGTAGTCTTGTAGGATGTTTTCATTGCATATTTATCGAACCACATACCAGGAACTGCAGATATACAGTAAACGGATATAATTGCTCTCAGTGCTACTAATGAAGAATTTGATTTATTTGATTGCCTAATTTTTAATTAAATAACATCTTGTTGCCTGTAAAATTGGATTTAGGGATAGAAAATCAAGGCCAGAGGAGGCACTTGGGGAATTTTTTTTCGTGATTAATTTTTTTTTTTAAACATCCTTGGTAAAGGACAGTAGGAGTAATACTTAGACAGTAGGAGTAATACTTAAATCCATTTTCTGTACGAAAGGGCCATCACCATTTTGAAAACTTGTTAGGTTTGGTCTCAGGAGTAGTAGCAGGAGTTCCTGTAATAATTCTTTTCCCAGAGGCACCATGAGGTTTAGAGCCCGATTTATTCACTGATGTAAGAAATGACCCGTGCTCATGAGTTAGTCAAGTGAGAGAGATGTTAAAGTGTCACTGGATTTTCCTCCACTTCAGAAACAGCACAACTGCTCTCAAGCCTCCATTTTCCCCCAACAAAAGTTCTGCTTTTTACGTCAAACAGGAATTTTTTCGTAGTACCACACGTCTTATTTGTTTCTTCCCTACCACACAACACTCCCTGTCCCACCCCCTGCCTCCCCATTCTGAAACCATTTGTCCCACCGGTACAACCTACTTCACCTTAACAGGCCCACCAGCCATCTCTGGGCTCCTGCAGCACCAGCTCTTAATAAGTGGGACTGTAGCAACTAACCCAGGCAGTTTTTAATCACTCTGAAGACAAGGAGGGAAATTTTCATTTCCGTTCACTGCGGGAATAGTAAATAGTAGGAAAGAAAAGAAGAAAGTGTCTGATTTTATGCCTCCCTGTGATGATTCTTATAGGGACCATATAGTTGGAGTAACTTAGGAGAACTCCTCTAAGCTCTCGTTCATGTCGGAGAGAATTGCAGGTCCAGACTGCATTTGAGAAGCAGAGAGGCCCTATCATCTCCCAGTGTCTTTCCAGTTCTCCTGCCTTGAGTAATTCCTAAGAGAAAATTTACCTTTCTTGTCCTTCAGAGTTTTTCCCATTCAGGAACGTGACTGTGTGTACAGCTGAAAAGCACAGTAATACTATAAAAAGCTTTGAAAGCTGTTACGGAAAAATGTCATTGAGCCAAGTGTAATTTGAAGCCAATGGGGTAGGTTCTGTTTCCTTATGTGTGTACACGGAGGCTGGAGACATGGAGAACCACCCCCCCGGCATCTTTTTGCACTGACTTCAGTGGCGATTTTCTTGTTTAAAGCCTTCGGGGTTTGAACCCTGTTTAGCACCTCTCTGTTGAGCAATTCTGCTGCTCAACAGTCAATGCCTAGTCAACAAATTGTGCTTGTGATTTTGCAGTAGGATAACATTGTAGATAAGACACACCTACTGGGCACTTTCAAGTTATAATATTGTGTTAGTCATTGCTTTTATGTATGTTTATACACAGTATCTGCCTAAAGGTATACATTGATTTCCAGCCATCAAGAACACATTTAAAATTGGCTGAGTGCTTAACCTTTGTTCATAGAACATATAGTTTAACTTTTTTTTTTTTTTTTCCCATTAAGAATTATTAGGTCAGAGGAGTTTGATATGGCTACAATCATCACCATGATTATTGACATAAACTAAAATTCTTCTAGTGATTTTATTCCTTTTATAAAGTTGAGTTATACTTGTAATTTACCTTTTGTCTTTTAATAGGTGTATTCCCTTAGCATGTATCGATTTAAGTAGATTCAACTGTATTTCAGGTAAAGATTTTCTGACAACTAAAACCAAAAATCTAATGTAGTGTTACTTCACTTGCACCTAGTAATTTTGTGAGTTCTATAGTTAAAATATATATATATATATAAAAGGATACAAACTGAGATTCACATTGCAGGATTAAATGTTTAAATCCAAGAGAACAATTCCGGCAGTCTCCTTGCCAGTATGAGTTAACCTCTGAAGCACCTAGAATCAATCAGTGCTTCCATTTCTTTCTCTTAGTTCCCCAGCTGCTGAAAGCAAAGTTCACTCACAGCATCATGGACTGAACAGCTAAGTGCCTGGTTTGTTTTTTTTTTCCTGCACTCAGGTGCCAATTCCAAGATGTGCAGAGCGAAACTCAGACTCCTTCCCAATCCCTGGAGGTGAGGATCCCATCAGGGGGCTCCAACAACAGCCGTCACCCACCTGCAGCCACAGCATGATGCCCAGCAGCTGTGTGCCCGTTTACTAAGAAACACAATGAGATGGAAGGGAAGGGATGCTGTTGTGTTCTGTCCTTTGTGTATTTTCCTGATGGGAAGTCCACCCAAGTTGTGGCAGATGGTACAAGTGTGATCACCTTGGAGGGTTCAAATTGGTTGATTGATTTGCCAGGGGGGTACTGGAACAGGACCATTTTGTATCCCTCTTGCTAGAGCTTTGCAAAAAACGATGAAGCTACAGAAGGGAAACCTGTTGGAGAAGAAGCCCTGAGTATTTATCCCTGATTTTCCCTGCATTTTATCCCAAAACCACTAATTTGCTAAGTGAACTTAGAATTGTGGCCTAGGTCATATTTCAGTGCCAAATTGTAGGGCTGCCCGTCTGAGTCGTAGGCTCAGTTTTAAGTTCCTGCTCCCGTTGATTCACCTTATCTGAAGTTTCCTGCCCCTGTCATGATCATCAAGATAAATGGTCATTTCTCATTCAGCTTTGGAAGAGAGAGAGTCATGTATTACACAAAGCTGAGCAGATTCAACAGTTAAGACAGTGAGAACCTAATCTCAGTAAATGTATAAACATAGAAGATAGCTCCAAATCTCTGTCATTTGTCTGAAAAGGACTGTCCACTAGGAATGGTTAAAACTGTACCTCATTTATTGTGCCTTAGAATCATAGAATGTTTTGGGTTGGGAGGGGTTTCAAAGATCATCTAGTTCCAACCCCCTGCCATGGGCAGGGACACCTTCCACTAGACCAGGTTGCTCAAAGCCCCATCCAGCCTGGCCTTGAACACTGCCAGGGATGGGGCATCCACAGCTTCTCTGGGCAACCTGTTATGGGACAGCCCTAGCTACCAGGGGTGATGCCTTAGCTCCTGTCAGGCTGCGAGTTTCCCTCTAAATCTAGGCCTTTGTCTCCAGGTTTTTTTTTTGTGCTTATTAATTCAAATATTACCTCTGAGTTTATCTATCTTTTATTTACCACTGCAAATCTGGGAAGCTTTTATAGACTCCAGAGGGTATCCCACTTTGAACAATCCCATGTAATTTAATTGGTTTAAAGCAAAGAAATTTACTACTGTGGAAGAACGTTTTCATACAGATTACTCTTGAGACTGATTTAGTATAAAAAAGACCTTGCTATAGATTTTCAGACTACTGGCTGCGTTCAGTGGTGCTGAGATCGTAGTGTTCATCTGAAAATCTCTGATACATAGGTGAAGCAGGCAGCTTCAGTTCCCATCTTACCAGACCAAGGTTTCTCTGCAGTCAGACATGAAATCACTGATAGAGTTAGGAAAAAAAGTTTTTCCTCATTCCTTGTCCTGAGCTTTGACTTTTCCTTTTCCGCTTCATGTTCATATTCTCCAGGCCTTTATAACTGTCAAATGCAGATTGTATCAATTCTGTTGTTCCATGAGGAGAAAGCAAGCTAGAGCCTAAAAAAAAATTACAAGTTGTTTTACACCCATGATAGAAGAAGGCAATTAATTACTTCTTTTTTGAAAACAACTCTGCCTCTGTTCAGACATGGGCTGTTGATGTATTTCAGAAGCTGTGTGGCAGCATGAAGGAATGCAGTGATTCATGCCCCACGCCTGCATCTCAGGATTGATTCAAATGGCTATTATCATGTTTCAGAATGTGGTGGCGGCAAGCACAAGGAAGATGTGCTATGGCTAAGAGCCTCCCATGTCAAAATACACATCAGCTTTGATTGATATGTACTGACTCATGGCCATATAGGAGAGATGTGAGATTTGTCAACTGGGATTACAGCGGTGTAATTATTTACACTCCCAAAATGTTCAGAATGATAGAGTGTTTATGTGAAGTATCATGTTAATGGAACTACTAGAAAATCAATACCAGGATTGGGACTGGATGCCATTAAACCTGTTTTTTTCTGGTCATATATCATAGTAGTTTTCTTTATCCTGCATACTCATACAACTCTATTTTGTGTCAAGTTCTTTTCAATAATTGCAATGACACTGGTAATTACAGGAAGCACCATGAAATTCTGTCCATTTGTTGATTTGGCACCGCTCTGTCTTCAGCACATTTTAATGTGTTGGGCCAAACCCTACTAATCTCTTTTTTACAGAAGTAGGAATTTCACCTGATGACTGAAGTGGCATGAATTCTTAGTCCTACCTCAGGATGCCCACATGACGTTAGGCTGTTCCCCATCTGCTAAAAGAGATAAATAATGCTTTTTGTTGTGATCTGTATATTTCTGTTGAAACTTTTAGTGTCTCAACTGTCTATTGCTAAGTGCTTTTGCACTGTTTGTCTCTGGGACTCCAAATCTCTGTGTGGTGCTGGCAGCATTTGGATCATTATAAATAATAAACAGACACTGTAGGATTTGGTCCATGGGTAAAATGCTGTATCAATCACTTCTGCAATTGCATCCTTGTACCATATCTTCTCATGTCCATGGTAGGAGAATTTGTCCACTAACCTCTACACTCATCAAGGCTGGAGTCCTCTTATTTGTCTGGCACAACTGATTGATTATTAAGATCCTACACAAAAGAAATAGCCCTCTACAAATCAGCCTGAATAATAATAACAATTATAGTAATGATTGATACATGAGCACTTGTTTCTGTTCCTCTCAGACACACTGATGGGATTTTGATGCATAAATCTCTTCTCGTTGTAACAAGATTACATCTTTCGGAATGCAAGAATGTGGTTTCATTTAATCTAAAGAAGAAAAAGTCTTCCTTAGATAGAACTATGTAATGATATAGATCATGTTATACTAGAGATCTTATGGAAGTGCTCAACACTGATCTGATAAAAATTGCTCTGGGGGTTATAGATAACTACTATTATGTATACAAACATTCCCTTGGGAACTGCTGTGATACTGCCTACAAAACCCAATATTGTGTGTTCATGAAGAAGCTGCACAAGATAAACAGTGTAGGTTTCTATTCTTCGCATAGAACAAAGCATAG
This sequence comes from Pampusana beccarii, assembly GCA_013399365.1. Classification (NCBI taxonomy): domain Eukaryota; kingdom Metazoa; phylum Chordata; class Aves; order Columbiformes; family Columbidae; genus Pampusana; species Pampusana beccarii. The sequence continues at coordinate 307,375 of VWYH01009953.1, forward strand.
ATAGCATGTAATCAGGGAGAAAAATTGGGAAAGTTTTGCATATTAATTTAAATGGCAGAAACTGGCAAATCAGCACTTCAAGAATCGACTGTAATGTGTTTGGGACAGAGTACAGTTTTTTTTTTTGTCTTGTATTGTAAAGGCATTATTGCACCTCAGATGGCTGGTGTCTGTGTTTCTACAGCGATGGTGAAACATGAGTAAGACATAAACCATAGTGCTGAAGGTGCTGATTCAGCAAGCAATTAATTCCCATGACCATCTCTTGAATTCAGAGATAGTCATCATGTAAGTATGCATGCAAGGATGTTTGTGTTGGTAAGTTCTATGCTCAGGTGCCTGAAGTTTTCACAGGGAGCCAGGAAAAACAAACACAGATTGCTTGGTACTTAGTCCAGTGCTTTAAAGGGAAGTGACCTCTCTCATTCCAGGTTGGACTAGTTAGTCTATCATTTTATGTCTAGGTTATTCATATCAGCTTTTTTACTAATCTCCAGTTTTCTAACAGTTCTATATTTTGACATTGTTTTCAAGCAGAAAAAAAATTAAACAGAAGCATCAAATTTAAATGAAAGGTGTGTTTGTACTGGAACATTTTTAAATGTTCTTTTTCTTTGAAAAGAACTTTTTCTATGAAATTATTATGAAACTCTTAAGAAAGAATTACTGATTGGAAACTGGACTGAGCAGATTAGCTCTGAGGTCTACATGTGTTTCAAGCTGCAACAAGTTCAGATATGACCGCAGACGCATACAAACCCTTTCTGAATGATGTACATTGCTTTTGGAAGAACATACGAAGCTGCAATAGACTGTTAACTTTCTATTCCCCTCTTCACCCTTTGGGACACTTAGTATGCAGTTTCTACTTGCCAAACTAACTCCCAATTTATCTGTATTCTACATCAAGCTAAACACTTACTCAGGTGCTCACACATGCACATACACACTCGCTCATATGAGAAGGTGTAAACCATTCTGTAAGGGCAGTCTTCAAAGCAACTGCTGGAAAGCAACACTGCAGAGAAGGACTTGGGAGTTCCGGTCAACAACAGGTTGACCGTGAGCCAGATATCTGCCCTTGTGGCCAAGAAGGCCAATGGTGCCTAGGGTGCAGTAAGAAGAGTGTGACCAGCAGGTTGAGGGAGATTGTTCCTTCCCCTCTACTCCGCCCTGGTGAGGCCACATCTGGAGTTCTGCATCCAGTTCTGGGCTCCCCAGTTTAAGAAGGACAAGGAACTACCGGAGTGAGTCCAGTGGCAGGCTGCGAAGACGGTCAGGGGCCTAGAGCACCTTTCTTATGAGGAGAGACTGAGAGAGCTGGGTCTGTTCAGCCTGGAGAAGAGAGGCTGCGAGGGGATGTCATCAGTGTTTATAAACATCTCAAGGGTGGATGTCAAGAGGATGGGACAAGAGTCCTTTCAGTGGTGCCCAATGATAGGACGAGGGGCAATGGGCACAGACAGAAGCACAGGAGGTTCCATCTGAATATGTGGACAAACTTCTTTCCTTTGAGGTGCCAGAGCCCTGGAACAGGCTGCCCAGAGAGGCTGTGGATTTCTCTTCTCTGGAGACATTCAATCCCACCTGGACACCTTCCTGTGTGATCTGCTCTGGTGAACCTGCTTTAGCAGGTGTGTTGAACTAGATGATCTCCAGAGGTTCCCTCCAACTGTAACCATTCTGTGATTCTGCGATTCTGTGAAATCCTGACTGTTCCAAAAACTAGGTTAAAGACATTAGGAAGTTCATAATATATATTTTTTTAAATTTATGTTTTTAATTAATGACATGGTGTAAGGAACACAGCACAGAAGGAAAAAAAAGATTTTTCCTCCTCTTTTTTTTTTTCTGAAGGGTGTGTCAGTACTAGAAAAAAACGCATGTAGACTGATAAACAGTCTCTTGCATCTCTGTCATGCTGCAGAACATCCCTTACCATGGGCCCAGCATTTGTTATACTCAATATAGGGCACTATTGTGGGCAAACATACGTGGTAGACCGTGGACAAAGGCAAACTTGTTTCGCCTGTGGTCTGAGTAGAGCAACCAGAAGCTGGATGTGCATAATTATCTCAGTGCTGCTTTGTTGTCCTGAAACGTGGAGTGCATTAAGTAGGGCCTAATGCTGTGATAACCAGGTTTAGATGGCTTCTGGTTGGCTCAGAGTGTGGACATAACTTTTGTGTGTCTCTCGGGTAATATACTGTGCAGTCATTTCCACAGATTACATGTTACATCATTTTTCATAATTAAATTAAGTAGCATGAGTCTATAGCTCTAAAGTTACATGCAGTAAGGAAGTGAAAATAAAATATTTCTTTCTGGAAAACGTTTTCATGCTCTCTTTCAATGTGACGTGTTTGCACAACATCTTCCAGACTTGTCACTCAGCATGTTGAGAGGAGGACAAAACA